>CAWVNO010002146.1:0-12000 GCA_963930645.1 Salticus scenicus | reverse complement strand
TAAATTGCATATTTTGTTAATCGTAACAGTGTATTAGAAAAACGTGATGCCATATCACTTTAATGTGACTTTTAGAAGTTATGTAAGTTTTATCAAAAGCTTATTTTCTTTTTCTTTTTTTTTTTTTTTTCCCCAATTATAAGCATTATAAAATTTTACTTCTCTGTACATTTCATTGTAATTTTACTATGAATGTGCAATGTGCTCTCATATTTTTCAAATGAACTTAAATATTTTAATTCTTGATAAGCCATAATTCATTGCCAATTTCAAATACTATTTAAAAATTAATTGCTGCTGAGAATGAATATACAAAAAGCTGCCTTTTTAATAATAAATGTGGTCTAATGAACATTTATATTGATTGTTAAATAATACAATAAGTATACACATAAAGCAGATATGTAATGTACAAGAATTCTACACTTAATAACATACCCATAGGTTTTTTATTTATTTACTTATTTATTAATATTTTAGCGAAAATCTTAATCGATAATGTTCACTACTTAACTTTAAATGAATAACTTTATAATGGAATTTTGTAATTGGAAATCACTACAGTATAGGATCCGTTATCCAAAAAGCTTGGGACCTGGGCTATTTTGGTTAAGGGGTTTTTCCATAACAATTTACTATATGTATAAAAATGGTACAAAATAATCTCATAAATAGCAGTGATAAACATGAATAATATATATAAACACATTACCTATAGTTTTGTTCATTCAATAAATTACTTCCACAAAATAAAAAAACATTTTTAATTACAATTTTTAAACTGTAAATAATAATAATAGTAATAATAAAAGAAAAATAAAGAAGAAACATATACAAAATTTAATTGTGGACTTGAGAGTAAAATAATTTCATTTGGATTTTGAAAATATTTCTATGATAGTTTTTTTTATTATAGTGTGTCTCTTGTACTACTTGTTCATAAATGTTTCAAATATTTTTAATGCATAATGCTAAATATTTTATGAAAAGAATTCTAAAAATAATGGAAATTAATAAAAACTATTTAAAAATTTTATAAAAATTGAGACTTTATGCATGCAACTTGAGTTCAAGGATAAAATTCATCTGCTATTGGGCACTTTATAGAGTACGTGTTATTATTGTTTATCTATTAAAAAATATCATAAAAATTCATTTTCTAACCTAAATTTGCAAAATTATCAAGTAATTATCTAGACAATTTTGTGCTCACCATATTTCCCCCAGAATAACGCCGTAGCATTAAGAAAGTAGGTTATAAAAACATAATTCTGACTGCTGCTATTGTATGACTTTAATTCTTAAATTTTACGATAATTACAAATTTTGGTAGTTGGCATTTTGCATTCTGGTTTTCGTAGCATTCTGGATAACAGGATTCCAGATACAGTATAGGATCCGTTATCCAGAATGCTCCGAAAACCAGAATGCATAATGCCAACTACCAAAATTTTTAATTTTCGTAAAATTTAAGAATTAAAGTTATACAATAGCAGCGGTCAGAATTTACAACCTACTTTCAACAGTTACAACTACTTTACAACTACTTCAACTACTTTACAACTACTTCATTACAACTACTTTACAACTACTTTACAACTACTTCCTAACAGTTTTACAACCTACTTTCTTGAATGCTATGGCGTTATTCTGAGGAAATAGGGTGATCACAAAATTGTCCAAATAATTACTGAAAAATTTACAAATTTAGGTTAGAAAATGAATTTCTGTGGTATTTTTTATTAGATAAATATTAATAACACATACTTCTTAAAGTGCCCAATAGCAGATGAATTTTATCCTTGAACTCAGGCACATGCATGAAGTCCCAATTGTTATAAAATTTTTAAATAGTTTTTATTAATTCCCATTATTTTTAGAATTCAGTTCATAAAATATTTAGTATTATGTGCTAAAACTATTTGAAACATTTATGAACTATTAGTATCAGAGACACATTATAAGCAAAAAAAAAAAAAAAAAAATAGAGAGAAATGTTTGCAAAATCCAAATTAAAGGATTTTTACTCTCAGGTCCAAAATTAAATTTTATATATGTTTGTTTATTTTTCATTCATTCATTATAATTATTTATATTTGTAATTTAAATTTTTAATTAAGAATGATTTTTATTTTGTGGAAATAATTTATTAAATGAACAAATATATAGGTAAAGTGTTTATATATATCATTCATGTTTATCACTGTTATTTATGAAATTATTTTGTACCATTTTTATACATATAATAATATATAATTTTCCGGTCAACAATTGAACATGTCAAGTTTTGGTAAAAGTTAGTATCTCAAAAACAGCTCTAACGATTTTCTTGAAAATCGTTACATAAACCCAATTTAGATATCCTTTCTCATGCTTTACGTGGTTATCACAGGAAAATTAATAGTCATCCTGATCAGAGAGATAAGTTTTAGATCTTGGAAATTAGTGTTTAAGAAAAAAAAAAACTTGCTATGTAAACTGTTTTATATGTCTTTACGCATGTATTAACTTTCCCTTGCAGGAAAATTTTTAGTTGACTATTTCACTAGGTCAATTCTATGTCTTCTGATCACATTATCTCCAAAAAGTGCATATAATATGTGTAACAGTGGGTAATGGAAGATGTGTTGTTTCTTCACACCAGATTTTTCTTTCATATATAAGCACAATAACTTGGTGATACAGGAATGAAAAAGAAAAAAAAATGATTTACAACATTTTTCAAGCACTACAATGATATATATTATTGAAGAATTTAATAAAACAAATAATTAAAAAAATTGTTCGATCTTCACTACATTACAAAATTTAAATAAAGAAAATTGTTAATTCCTTTTGTATTTTCTAAATTTAAAAAAGTATGTTTTAATATAAATTAATCAATAAAAGAAGATGTATAAATGTAACGTGACTACCGTAAATTCCCGATTATAAGCCCCCCCTTCGAAAATAAGCCCCCTCCCCACTTTTAGGCAATTTTGGATTTTTTCCATAATCCTAAAAATATGCCCTCCCCTCGAATTTTTCATTTTGAGTAAAAAAATAATTTCTGAAATCGTATGTATTTTTAATGATTTAAAATAAATTTATTCGTTAAAATAATTTTCTTACAGCAAAAATTACTAATTCCCCTCTTCTGTTTTAATAAAAATAACAATAAGGTGGGACTAAGAATTATAAAATAATTATAGCTCTAAATTAAAATCAAAATTGTAAACCTATTTCCTGATAGATGGCAGCACCAATCTTAATGTCAGAAAATGATCTTTTAGGCTTCTTCAGTATTCATTAAAATAACTGAATGTATGAGTAAATTTTTCTTTATATACCTTTAATATATTAAATAATAAATAGTTTTTTTTATTTATTTAGCAGAAGTCATATTTTTAAAAAATTACTAGCTTACTTTTTATTTAATTCTTTAAAAATTGATGTCATATTTTTGTAAAATATTTAACAGCAATATATGAAATGAGCTTTATGCATTTCATATTTAATTAAATATATATTCTTATTAATTTATGTACCTACTCTAAGTTAATTAATTTTTGATGACTTTGAAGATTTACCTTAACTATCCGCGTTTGTAATGATCGATAGATGGCGCTTTCTGAACTGCAGTTGTTAGTAAATATAATATCCACGTGTATGAATAATTGTTCTTTCTCTGCCATTACATCATGGAAAATCGATTGCATAATATGATGATATGCAGTGGTGTGATAATTTCACCTTAGCCCACCAGAGGGCGAGCATTTCATTACAATCGCGGATAGCAAAATCAGTCTAGTTTTTTTTTATTCATCTTTCATATTAACCATATGAAAAAATTAATTTTAATTATCAGTTTAATAATAAAATAATTTTTAATTAATAATTTAAAATTATTTTTGTAAGTTACATTCAATTCTGGATTAGATTAACATTAGTTTCATTCTCTGGAGATAGATGGTGCCACCACAACTTTAAAATAATAAATTTCTAATAATCTCGATTATAAGCCCCTGACTTTTTCTTACTGGTTTTGCATTTGAAAATCGGAGGGCTTATAATCGGGATTTTACGGTAAATGACTGTTTGTTTTATTTTTAAAATAATGGATAAATAAATAATGTTTGTAAATTAATATTTTATTCTATACAAGATTGTGAGAATTATCACAATGAAGAGTCATTCATTATGAAAAATAAATCCTTTAATAATTAACAATCAACATAATGATGTAACAAGCATGCATTAGCTACTATGTGGCATTCTACTGACTGACATATAATGGGACCTTTTCCCAGCAGAGCTAAACAGAGTGTTTTGTGAATTGAAGTAGAAGTACAGGGTGATTAGAAAAAAACTACCCCTATATATGAGACCATAGCTACCATACTATTCACAGTAACTGAATAAAATTTTGGTGGTAGGTATTTTGAGGTATGCGCTCAAGAATTATATAAAAAGCAACAGTTAAACTCTAACAGTTACGGTTACAGGGACAAAATTTCGAAAATTTCAAATGGCAACACCTACTTTTTTTATTGAAATGGAATCTCCATAGCAAAAGACCATAAATAGCGTTGGAATGCTACCTGTAGACGAAAATCACCAGCGCTAGCAGGCTGAGAAAAAAAGAAAAATAACAACTGTTATGTGCCTACCAGAGCACGACTTTCATTTTTTTAATGACGTCACACTTTACGCTGAGTCTTTGGTTCAGACTAAAGTCTACTGATTCTGTTTCGAAACGAAAAGAAGAGGTCGTGGTATCCTTAATTTCGTGTAATACTGAATAAAGGCTTTAATTTCGGGAATAAAGGCATTAATTTTTTATGACTGATGTCATAGCACTACGGGAAAACAAGGCATTGTGAAATGGCAATCAAAATCGATTTTGATGATGATAATGATGTTTCCTAGCAAGTGGCATATTAGTTCACAGAGCAAGAAAACAAGATACACATCATGCATTTCAAAATGCTTTATTTTTCAATTAGTGTGATGACGTCAGTTATGATGGTGTCTTACGTCTAACAACAAAATTAAAACCCTTATTCAGTAGACCTACATGAAATTAAGAATACTATGACTTTTCTTTTCTTTTCGAAGCAGAATCAGTAGTCTTTAGTGAGAGCCGAAGACTCAGTGACGTCATTAAGAAAATGAAAGTTGTGCTCTGGTAGGCACATCACTGTTTTTTCTTTTTTTCTTAGTATGCCTACCGTTGGTGATTTTCATGCTAGAGGTACCGTTCCAACGCTATTTATGTTTTTTTGCTATGGATATTCCATTTCAATAAAAAAAAAGTAGGTGTTGCCATTTGAAATGTTCGAAATTTTGTCCCTGTAACCGTAACTGTTAGAGTTTAACTGTTGTTTTTTATATAATTCTTCAGCGCATACCTCAAAATACCTCCCACCAAATTTTTATTCAGTTTCTCGGAACGGTATGGTAGCTATGGTCTCATATATCAGGGTAGTTTTTTTTCTAATCACCCTGTACATATTATGAAAGTCGAAGTAACAGTACATATTTTGAGTGAAAGTAGCAATACATATTTTGAAAGTGAAAGTAGCTGTAGTTGATGTGTAGCATTCAGGGGCAGACTAGCCCACCCTGATACTCAGTTATCGCCGGGTGGGCCAACTGCCAAAAATAGGCTAAATGAATTTTTTTCCTTGATACTAACAAGGAAAAATTCAAAAGGTGTCGTCTTCAAAAAATATTGAAAAAAATATATGTGAGTCTACTTTTCATAAAACACCAGGAAGTGAAAAAATTATCGGCTGAAATGAATTACAGCGGCCACAAAAAATTATCAAAATTAAGCATATTTGGCGATTTAGCACTGTTAGGCATTCAGTTCGCTAGCACTGAGATTGCCATGTATGACTAGAACTGTGTTTTGTTTCTCCGCCAAGTACTCAAAATCAATTGCCTAACAATGTAAAATCGCCAAATATGCTTAATTTTGATAATTTTTTGTGGCCGCTGTAATTCATTTCAGCCGATAATTTTTTCACTTTTAGGAAGAGTAGAATCACATATATTTCTTGAAGACGACACCTTTTCAATGTTTCCTTGTAAGTTTTAGATGATAAAGAAAAGCTAGTGTTAGTATATACTTGCCATTTGTCAAATTTGTTACATTCCGAAGAATCTAAAAAGCTGAAACCCAACTAGCCCAGAAATAAAGGTAAAAAAAATAACTTTTTGACCCTTTTTTTTTCCTATTTGTTTCTGTTTCAGGGGGATCACTAGATTCTAGAGAAGCTGGTGGCCAGATCCACCACTCCTCCTGCCCACAATTGACTTCTCGGGAGAGAAGGCAAATGCTCTCTTTCCCTTTTTTAATACTAAGGAGGAAATTAGCCCAAATCTCAAGGTCAAATTTTTACTTCCGGAACATGAACTTACTGTACAACAAAAGTATTGTAATCATAAAAAAATTCGACTATGAGATTTTTATGTATGTGTGCTTTTCGAAATCTCCTGAATTCATTTTTGCTATTTTAAGGTGATGTATGTAAAGTGTATTCTTTAACCATATTTCTTGAGACCCCGGAAGCCTCTGCACAAGTGCTGATTCAACGAGTTCAGTGTTAAAATAGGGGATGATAATCATCTAGTTCAGAAGAAATAAGCAATAAGAAAACAACAAATGACTGGATGTTTTCCAAAGCCC
This sequence comes from Salticus scenicus, assembly GCA_963930645.1. Classification (NCBI taxonomy): domain Eukaryota; kingdom Metazoa; phylum Arthropoda; class Arachnida; order Araneae; family Salticidae; genus Salticus; species Salticus scenicus. The sequence continues at coordinate 5,327 of CAWVNO010002146.1, read as the reverse complement.
AACCTGTCAGTCGACTAGGTACCCCTTCAAGCATTTAGAATCATCCACAATGCCAGGCGCGGGAAATGTGGCTGCATTATATACGTGTGTTTGTTTGTGTTGTGAGTGAACACGATAACGTGTAAACGCTTGATTTACTTCAGCACAAAGTTGGTAGATATGTTTAAGGCCCCATCGCAGGATCTGTTTAGATTTCGATGAGCACTGGATTTATCATTCTTTATGGAAGCACAAAGGAAAATTCTTAGGAAATTCATTAAATCATTTAAAAGAGAGTAAAACTGAAACATGTTTTCCAATTTTTTCTATAGAATGGCCTTATTGGTGGTTGCGTGCTTAAAATTTATGCTTTCTTACAGGTACACACAAAAGAATCCAAATACATTACCACCACCCATTGTAGAAATATTTGAACTAACACAAAGAAATAAACAAACACCCTATTGTACTTTTCAATTTTGATTAATTACCAAATTATTCAATGATGCAAATTTGATTAAATGTCTGATAACTACTAAACGTTCGTAAAGTCGAGTAAGGCCACTCCAGATTTTTTTTTTAAGAAGTGGTTGCATTTTAAAACTTCCGAAGATTCCAGCCCAATCTATACTAAAATATATAAAGAGGAAAAGTTTGTATGTGGAAGAGGGTAATATCTGGAACTACTGAACTGATTTAAATTATTTTTCACTAATTAAAAGCTTCAACAGCCTTTAAAATAACACAGTAGAAAACCAATTATCCGAAATGGGTTTTTCAAGATCAAAACTATTCTGGATAACTGGTTGCTCATCAAGAAAGTCTCATTAATCACAATTATTGCATATGGTTCTTATTTAAAACTAGCAGGCTACGCCCGCTTCGCTGGTCACTATTTTTAAATGAATCATTTTAATTAATGAATTCGCGAAATTGCATTAATTTTTATCATGTGAAAAAAAAAGAAAAAAAAAAAAAAAAACTCTGATCGGGAAAAATTTCGCACCGGATCCCCACTGCCTTCGGCAGCGTAGACCTTTGCGCGATGCGCGCGCACGAATGCATATATATGAGCGCTGTGCATGCGTATTCCTTCACCACCCTTATGATTTCTCAAAATTCCATGTTATTACTCATAAACTTTTATTCTTAAGAAAAGGAATTAAAAAAAAAAAAAATCATTTCTGATCAGGTAAAAACTCACACCGGGGTCCCCTCTGCCTTCATCAGTGTAGACCCGTGTGCGCCCAGTGCTCACAAATTCATATATACGCTCGCGTATTCCTGCACCACCCTTCCTGTCCCTCCTTAATTTTACACTTTCGAAAATATCCTCATTCGACTCGTAGGCACCCAAAACATATATATACCAATTTTGAACGGTTTAACTCAATTTCTAATTTTTTGCCCCCTTGAGGACATCTTAAAACATATAAATCAGGTGAAATCTCGAATAATTGCGATTAACGCCCTCTATTGGATAAATTTAATGTAGGTTATTCGATAATATTAAAGTACTTTAAAATAACTTTCGAATGATCTATTAAAAATAATTTAATCATATTTAGAATTCGAAATATTGAAATTTTAAAATATTGCAGCGCCATATGGCGGTAGAAATTTTTGTAATCTACTGTTCAATTCCAAATCAACAAAGCTTTAAAATGATGTATTACTTATGAAGTTATTTTAATTAGTAGCTGAGATACAAAAGAAAACCTAGTCAGGACACCTTAAAACGTGTAAATCTGGTGAAATCTCGAATTCCACTTTCGATAATATAAAAGTTCTTTAAAATATCTTTCGAATGATGTATTAAAAATAATTTAATCATATTCAGAATTCAAAATATTGAAATTTTAAAATATTACAGCGCCATCTGGCGGTAGAAAATTCTGTAATCTACTGTTCAATTCCAAATAAACAAAGCTTTCAAATAATGTATTACATAAAATTATTTTAATTAGTAGCTGAGATACAAAAGAAAAACCTAATCAGGACACCTTAAAACATGTAAATCATGTGAAATCTCGAATTTCGTTACTTATGGTAGTCGGATAATGGAAGGTGACAAAAATTTGTGACGTCTACTCTTGAAATTCAATTCAAATAAGTTTCAAAATGACATATTATATTTGAAATTATGCTAATTAGAAGCTGAGATACAAAAATGATATAAACACTATTATAAAACGACTTATGTCTGACTTTTTCGTGGTTTTCTCCGAAACTTGCATAATTCCAGGCTAAATACTGCTAAAAATTAATAGTATGAAATGTGAAAGGAGTATCAGAATTCGAAACTCTGCAAAATATAAAAGAATAAAGGCGTTCTGGGTATACCGTTGTTTTCTCTGAAACAACCATTCCTTTTCTATGTTTTTGCCCCTTCCTCCCCCTTTTCCGTCCCTTCTAATAATTTTACACTTGAAAATATCCGCAATCGATTTATCTTTCCTTAAAACCTAATAATACCAATTTCAAACGCTGTAACTCATTTTTTTTCCCTTTGCCCCCCCCCCCCCTCCCCCTCAAGCCCTTCCTAATTATTTTACACTTTCAAAAATATTCATCAAAATTTAAATACTTAATTAACTTTTTACTTTCTGAACACTATAGTGAGGAAAGTATTGTAATCATGTCAAAAATCCGAATTTGAGATATTGATATTTCTATACGTTTCGAGGTCCCCTGAGTCCGTTTCCACTATTTTTACGATGATGTATGTATGTGTGTGTGTATGTATGTGTGTATGTCTGTGAGTGAACACGCTAGCGTCTAAACGCTTTGTTCGAATAAGCTGAAAGTTGGCAGTGGCGGATCCAGAACTTGACTTTTGGGGGGGGGGGCTAAGATTTTTAAAAGTGTTATTTTAAACCAATAAAAAATTTACAATTGCAATATTCAATTGTGAATGTCAGAGTTTTGGGGGGGGGGCTTCAGCCCCCTAGCCCCCCCCTTAAATCCGCCACTGAAAGTTGGTACGCATATTGTAAGTCACCATAGTACGAACCCTATTGATTTTGGTGAATCTAGCGCTCACAGTTTTTTTACAGGGACACCAGGAAAAATTCATTATCATGATGGCCTATGGGACCAAATTTTTAAAAGTGCAGTAGCGTCTAAACGCTTCATTAATCCGAGCAAAAAATTTGTACACATGTTATAAGTCACAGTTGCACGAACTGTATAGATTTTGGTGAATTTAGCACTTACAGTTTTTTTTTACGGGGGCACAATAAAAAATTGTTTATCATTATGGCCCATGGGGGCCAAATTTTTAAAAAAGTGATAGCGTCTAAACGCCTTATTAATCTGAGCAAAAAGTTTGTACACATGTTATAGATCACAGTTGCACCAACTGTATAGATTTTGGTGAATTTAGCACTTACAGTTTTTTTTGCAGGGACACAAAGAAAAATTCTTTATCATTATGGCCTAAGGGACTAAATTTTTAAAAGTGCGATAGCATCTAAACGCCTTATTCAATTGAGCTGAAAATTTATATGAATATTATAAATCACTGTTGCACTAACTATCCGCGATTGTAATGAAATGCTCGCCCTCTGGTGGGCTAAGGTGAAATTATCACACCACTGATAGCTTTCACGCTGAAACAATGATAGAACAACAAGAAAGAATAATAATAAATACACGTGTGGCTATTATATTTACTAACAACTGCAGTTGGGAAAGCGCCATCTATCGATCATTACAAACGCGGATAAACATTTTGGTGAATCTAGCATTTATAGGTTTTTACAGGGACACAACAAAAAATTCTTTATCATTATGATCTATGGTCTCAAAGTTCAGTAGCATTAAATAAAACATCGTGTAATATATGGAGAAAAATTTTCAAACACTCTATTATGGTTTTCTCTCTTTTGTTTGTTTAACAACTCCTCTTTCTTTACTTTATCTACAAAACTGTTAATTACTCAATGTTCGGAAAGTCGAGTGGAGTCACTCCAGATTTTTTTTTTAAATAAAAGTATCAATGTAATTTTTAATTAAGATAAATTATTAATCAAAATTTAAAATGAGAAAAAGGAAAAAAAAAATTCTTTGAAACTTAATTTTCTATAAAAATCAAAGTCTGCCCAAATCCAATTATTTTTAAATATGATTAGCCAATGATTTTAAAACATTAAACATTACTAAAGATTAAAAAATTATGACCTGATTTTACAGGCTTATCTTTTTATTTCTTATGAAGATTGCCTTTTTTTACAAAATGTCTATGAAAGTGCAAAATATTCATAATTTTTTTAAAGTTATTTCATTTTAATTATCACCTCCCTCCCCCCCAATAAATAAGTGAATAAATAAAATAATAAAAATAAATTATGTACAGGGGTAATTATTCCCATTTCACCCAACCCTTTCAAAATAAATAAAATTGTCACCTTTATGATATTGCATAGTGGCGCCATCTTTAGACATTTTTCAGAACTGAAAGTTATCTTTTCAGTTTATATTGTCCATCATGACCTTGCCACCCTTTGAGAAATATTTAAATATTGCTTTTAAATAACTATAAGAAAATTAAATGGAATTATTATTTATTGAATATTTCTTTTACATTTAATTCTTTCAGATTACAATGTTAAACCATTGTTACATTGGTGGACATCTAATTTAACAAATAGTAAAAGAAAAGATTCAGAGCTTAAAAATATTTTATCAAATACGCCAAAAACATAAATTTATTCTGTTATCATACATAGTTATTTTATAATAATGATATTTTCACACAGTTTAATGAAAAAACTTAAAAACATAATGGACAAAATTATAAGACACCAACCGTTTTTTCCAAATTGAAAAAACATCAATATGTTCATCGTACCCCGCATTAATTTTTCAAATATTTTGAATAACTCACTGCATGGCTGTCTGACGATGTATAAAACCTTTTTCCCAAAATTTTATTAAAAGTTTAAAAGAAAGATGCCGAACGAACGTCCCCCATTTTTGTTCAGTGTCCAGCCTCTCTCTAGCTAGGGTCTCTAATTAAGTCATGAAATGAGAGCAAGAGCAAGATTTTTCAAGTGGAAACAAGAGAAGTTACTCTGTTACGCAAATTTTCTTTCTTTTTTTTCAGCAGGCTGATTTGACTCCGGTTGCTGGGTTTCAGTGTTGCCAGATTGGGAATTTTGTCCCCATTTTGAGGAGTTTTCGGACTTCTGGGGACTGAATGTTGATGGGGATTTTCGAACCTTTTGGGGAGAAATCTGGGGATGAAGGGATTTGTTCAAACGAGTAGGGACTAGGGACTTAGCTGTTTTCCTCGTTTTCCTTAGCGTGTAGAAGCTTAAGGTACTCTTCTCCCCCAGGACATCCTC
>CAWVNO010002145.1:0-59060 GCA_963930645.1 Salticus scenicus | reverse complement strand
ATTAAATTATTTTTTATTAAAATTTTTTTCCATTATGAATGCCGACGATTTTTGTCTCACAAGTAAACCTTCTCTCCTTTGATACCGGTTTTCCGGAAACCCATATATTTTCTGAAAGCTTATGTCACAAGTAGAAAATCCGTGAAATCTTAGGGGCAGAGGGACAAGCGTTTAGGAGCTGTAGGACCCACAAAAATCAGTAAAGTGAGTATAGATGGACATATTTCTACAATGACGTCTCTATTTCATGTATGTTCCCTTATGTTGCTGTCAAGTACTAAGGCACTGTATGTCTTTTTCTTGCATTTTCGATGGATCCTAAAGTCATTGTGGCAGCCTTGGCCTCCCGATTCAGAACAAGCAATCGGTCTCCGAATATCCAAAAATTGGAGATGATAAAACACATAACTACTCTCCTGGAAAATGGTATGGAAGTTGTGGAAGAGATACGGACATTAGGATTTGCTGAAAGCCATGGAGAAGAATGAAAAGAGAAAATGAACTTCGAAGATGATGGTGTCGATAAGGAACAGCAAGAGTCGTTGCAACAGTTGCCATCCTCCACTTCAATCGTGGCGTATTTTGGCCAAGTATGCTTGATGACAGGAAGAAAATTCTTATTTTAGTGGATTCATGGTGTTCTAACAAAGATCGTGCATCATCTGCTTCCGAAGTACCTGATGGTAAAGTTCTACGAAAAGAGCTGGTACCTGAAGGATGTACGGGAAAGATCCAGCCTCTGGATATTCATTTTTTCAGATACTACAAATCTTTTGTTCGTTACATAACGGACACAATCATTATCGAAACACAGGAGAACATCGCGATAGTTTTCTGGCCCAGCAGTCCTTTTTCCCTATATAAGTTCAACACTCCTCGTTTCAAGAACTTAATTAAGTATGCTTTTTATAAAGGTGGATACTTGGACGACAAACCTGGAATGTGGATTGCGGCAATGGATTACTGCTTTGATTCATTGACAAATGATGACTGTGCAAAGAGTTCGGTTATCGCTTTTGTAAAATGTGCCCATTGTGTACCATCTTTCTGCCCGTCTCAATGTTTATTTGATGAATTGCACATTGATTGTCTCTTGTAACAGATTTTGTTTGAAGTCAATAACAAGTCACATTTTCAACATCCCAACGCATATTGTTTCTTTTCAACGAGTTGTTTCTTCCTTTAAACTGAGCTCTCCACTTTCTTACCATATTATTAGTTCATATAAATACGTGAAACGAGCATTTTAGCAACTTTTGGTGTCATGTTTCTAACACCACCTTACTCATACTTTGTATGTCCTATAGTTCCTAAACGCTTATCCCTCTGCCCCTAAGGTTTCACAGTTTTTCTATTTGTAACATATGCTTTCAGAAAATACATGGGTTTCCGGAAAACCGGTATCAAAGGAGAGAAGGTTTACTTGTCAGAGAAGTATCACACTAAATGCCGAAAAATAGTAAATTTTGTGCCAGCATAAGTGCAAATGCAAATTATTTCCGATTTTCTTCTTTTCGTTAAAAAAGGAAAAAATAGCGATAACTTTGTTTTAAATTATCACAGATCTATGGTTCAACCATTCGTTTTGTAGGTATTGTCGAATTCTTTCAAAAGGTACTCATATTGAAAATTCCTCCCTGCCCAGGTAGGTACTTTTCCCCCATGGGAGAAAAGCGATGCTCCTACATGCACACCACTTTTTAGTTCCCCATCATACTATAGGTATGGGGAACTTAGGTAATCGTGAAAATTTTACTTCCCCATCATACTATAGGTATGGGGAACTTAGGTAATCGTGAAAATTTTCGACCTCGGTTTTTTGACTTTTTTATACGTTTTCAGGTGTGAGGAATCCGAAAATGATAAAATTTGTATGGTGTCTGTCTGTAGGGTGTCTGTTAGTGTGTTAGTTCGTCAGTTTGTCAGTCTGTGTACACGATATCTCAATAACAAATTGCTGCAGAGAGGTCAGATCAGTTTTAAAATATTACTTTCGATACTGACAAGAACCCTATTCATTTACAACATTCGAATTAAAAAACTCCGTAAATTATTCGTAATTTAAGATTTTCTTAATATGGGACAATAGGACAAAAATTCACTTAAACGTGCATTAAATGGAAACTTTTTACTGTAAAAATGCCAGACCAGTTTTAAAATATCAGATTTGATGCCGGAATGGACATCAGTAACTATAAATATGCTACTTTGAAAATTTCGCAAGTTATTGGAAATTTACGAATTTCTTAACATGGCAGTATAGGGTAAAATTTCACATAAACGTCAATTTTGAGAGATATTTTCATCGTAAAGATGTCAGACTACTTTTGAAATATTATTTCGGACACTGGCATGAATATTAATGACTATAAATTTTCCAATATAAAAATTTCTTAAGTTATTGGAAATTTACGAATTTCTTAACATGGCAGAATAGAGCAAAATTTCGCATAAACGTCCACCTTGAGGGATATTTTCATCGTAAAGATGTCAAACCACTTTTGAAATATTATTTAGGATACTGGCATGAATATCATAGACTATGATTTTTCCAATTTAAAAAATTCGAAATAAGAGGTATTAATAAAAATTCATAATTTTTATTAATACCTCTTAATGTAACTGATTATTTTTGTGTGGCCCTGTAAATCTAATGCTAACCATACTATATTACATAGAAGGCACACTCTTTTGTGCATACGAAGAATATATTTCAATTGCATTAAGCTTTGTGGAAGATAAAATTATTAAAATTTGGTTTATAAAAATAACTCTCGTACAACACAACGCTTTGGAGTACTTTCAAGTGCGACTGTACACAAACCAGTAGAGGTATAAACTCCATTTTCAATAGGAAACATCCGATAGTGAACTTCAATAACATATATCAGTTTCAAAAAATTCCATAAATATTTACGGGAGTTAGAGCGCGGGCAGACAGACAGACAGACAGATACACAAATTGATATCATATTCACACTTAAAAAATGTTAGGAAGTTTTAAAAACGCTTAATGTAAACAAAAGTAGAATTCTACCAAATTTTTAATAATAGCTCTTAATATAACAGAACATTTTTGTGTCACCCTGTAAATCTAATGCTAATCATGCTATATTCTATGTAAATCATTCTTTTGTGCATATAAATAACATATTTCAATTTCCTAAAACTTCGTGGAAAGTAATGTTATTAAAATTTGATTTATAGAAATATCTCTCATAGAACGCAATGCTTTCGAATACTTTTGAGTGTCCTTGTATATAAAACAGAGTTGGTATTTTATCCATTTTTAACAGGAAAAATCCAATAGTGAACGTGAATAACATATTCAATTTCATTAAGATATGTGTACAGTAAAGGTATGAAAATATCATTTATAGAAATACCTCTCATAGAACACAATGCTTTGAACTATTTTCGGGTGTCCCTGTATACAAACCAGTAAAGGTATAAGCTCCATTTTCAAAAGGGAACATCCGATAGTGAACTTGAATAACATATATCAGTTTCAAGAAATTCCACAAATATTTACAGGAATTAGAGCGCGGAGAGCCAGACAGACGGACAGACAGACAGACAAACCGAAGTCATTAAAACTTTTCAACCTTGTTGGGAAGTGTTAGAAAGTGTTAAAAACGCTCAATGTAAACGAAAGTACACTTTTAGCAAATATTTATTAATAGCTCTTTATACAACTGAATATTTGTATGTCACCCTGTAAATCTAATGCTAATCATGCTATATTCTATGCAAAGCATTTTCTTTTGTGCTTATAAATAACACATTTTAATTTCATAAATCTTCGTGCAAAGTTATTAAAATTTAGTTTATAGAAATATCTCTCATAAAACGCAATGCTTTAGAATACTTTTGTGTGTCCCTGTACACAAATCAGCCGTAGTATTTGCTCCATTTTATACAGGAAACATCCGATAGTGAACTTGAATAACGTATTTCAATTTCATTAAGATTTGTGTACAGTAAGGGTATGGAAATATGGTTTATAGAAATGCCTCTCATGGAACACAATGCTTTGAAATACTTTTGTGTGTCCCTGTACACAAATCAGTGGTAATATTTACTCCATTTTATACAGGACACATCCGATAGTGAACTTGAATAACATATTTCAATTTCATTAAGATTTGTGTACAGTAAGGGTATGGAAATATGGTTTATAGAAATGCCTCTCATAGAACACAATGCTTTGAAATATTTTAGGGGGTCCCTGTACACAAACTATTAGAGGTATAAACTCCATTTTCAACAGGGAACATCCGATAGTGAATTTGTATAACATATTTCAATTTCGTTAAGACTTTTATACAGTAAGGGTATGAAAATATGGTTTATAGAAATGCCTCTCATAGAACACAATGCTTTGAAATATTTTCGGGGGTCCCTGTACACAAACCAGTAGAGGTATAAACTCCATTTTGAATAGGGAACATCCGATAGTGAACTTGAATAACATATATCAGTTTCAAGAAATTCCATAAATATTTACGGGAATTAGAGCGCGGACAGTCAGACAGACGGGCAGACAGACAGACAGACGAACCCATGTCATAAACACTTTTCAACCATGTTGGAAAGTGTTAAAAAGAGAATCTGTGAACATAAACTCAGGCCTGTAGAGTATCAATAGTCCTGTGATAGCAGATCATTTCATTGATTTCCTCGTCTTCTTATCAGCGAAATGAAATGTCGAGTACTTTAATGAGAGAGCGGCAATTTGTCACACTGCCTCAGGGCTATGGGGTATAGTGCAGCTCTGGGTGGTCTTGGCAAAGATCTTTGCATCATGGCACCAGCGTAAAGCTATATTCTACTAGTATTTTATAGTATTGTAGAATGCAGGAAGTTGTCTGCTGCCGAAGTATTGTACTACGTAATAAAAGGTTCTCACGCTTTTTTCTTTTAAATCCAATACAATGTTGCTGTGTATCCTGTTACTAAATACATTTAATCCATATGTTCGAATTGTGCGAAAAACACTAAACAAATCTCACTCTTCAAAATGGTCAACAGATTTATTGAAATCACTCCTCTGTATAAAAACATACCACATAACTGTTCTTTATAAAGTGCAGGAATAATTTCCAAGAAATTTTATAAACATGTGTTACGAAATTGTAAATAATTGTGTTTATTTTTGTATAAATTCTTTCAAAGAGGCTTAGTAAGTTGATAAAGTGCTAATTTTGTGCATTTCTAGTCGTTTTAGCGTTGAAATAGCCTTATTTTCCCTTAAAAACGCATTAAAAAGCCCCAGTAATGCACGTAATGGATTTGGCGCCAAATTTGGCGACTTTTTCCCACCTTGGCGATTATTTTGGCGACCTTGGCGAGAAAATCCTTATATGGGATATACCAAATATGGAAGCTGTAAGTTGATTGGTTGACCACTTTCTAGAGTTTTCTAGAAAAAACTGGGCTCCATGGAACAGCATATAAGGAGCGCTTCCTCGCCAAGGCAGTCAGTTCAGTTCAGATCTCAGCCAGCTTCGCTAGTGCTTGCATTGCTCTTAAGCCTCTTTGAGAGAAACTTGCTTCAAGTGTTATTGTTATATAGTTTGTACTGTGGATTTGCTATTGACAGCTGTTGTTTAAGTTGTGGTTACTGCTTGAATTGAAGCTGATAATTGGTTTATTGACCTGTATTTTTCTGGAACTTTCTGTGAATAAATTACTGAATTTTTATACGTTTGGCCTTTCATTCTCAGACAACTCACGAACCCCCAAGTACGCAACATTTCTGGTGTCAGAAGTGGGATTTGTCTGTGAATGGTGATAACGAGAGCTATGGAACAAGAAATGAAGAAATTTCTAGAAGAACTCACTGCTCAGATGAATGAGTTAAGATCTGGATTGATAGAGGAAATGAAAGCCGGACAGGAAAAGATGGAAGCATCGCAAAGAGAGTTGAAAGACGGTTTGACTGAAGAAATGAAGGTAGCACAAGAGAAAATGGAAACATCGCATAGAGAGTTGAAAGACACTATGGGTGAAGTTCAGGAAGAAATTAAATCTAATCAAGATGAGATGAAGAGAGAGCTTTCAACGGTGAAAGAATCAATCGAGGGTAAATTAACGGTTATGGAAAACAGAATGGATGGAATAGAAGAGAAAGTTATAAAGATAGAAGAAAATTTTGAAGAGAAAGTTATAAAGATAGAAGAAAATTTTGAGGAGAAAGTTTTGAAAGTGGAAAAGAATTTTGAAGAGAGATTTATGAAGATAGAAGAGAATTTTGAGGAGAAATTTAAAGAAAACTTTGATCAAGAGCTGAAAGGAAAGGTTTCAGAGATAGAAAGCAAGTTTAAGAGAATGGAGGAAGATCTTGAGAGAAAAATGAGAGAAGAGTGGAGCGGAGAGGTAATAGGGAATGAACTGCAGAGCAAGATTCGGCATCTCGAAGAAAAGTTAGAATCCAAGCCCCAGGAAACTGAAAAGAAAGAGAGAAGAAGCCAGAATCACGAATTTATTAAGCTATCTACCTACGACGGCAGTTCCTCCTGGCATGTATATAAGACGCAGTTTTCCATCGTAGCTGAAGCTAACGGTTGGGACTCTACCGCCAAGTCAGTCCACTTAGCAGGAGCATTACGGGGAGATGCAGCCGAGATCCTGAGAAATGTTTCTAAAGAAGAAAGGAACGACTTCGAGGCCCTGACTAGAGCACTGGAGCTACGGTTCGGAGAGAAGTGTTCTAAGGACTATAGTCGCCTCCAGCTAAAGTCCCGTTACCAGAAAACGGGCGAAAGTTTGCAAGAGCTGGCAGCGGACATTCAGAGATTGTCACACCTAGCATTCTCAGACTGTCAAGCTGATACTCGGAACGACTTAGCTCTTCAGTACTTTATCGATGCTGTTCGGGATCCAGAAATTCAAAAAGCGCTGAGACTCTCCAACATCAGAGACGTAGAATCAGCTTTAGGCTATGCACTTAGGATAGAGGCAGCCCAACAAGCCTCCCGTAAAGACCGCCATACCATAAGAGCAGTCTCATTAAACGATACGCCTGTTGGTGAAAATGAAATGAAGAGAAGTATCGAAGAGATCTTAAAGAGATTGCGCAGCCTAGAGAATAATAAGGAAATAAAGGACCGGAAGATAAAGTGCTGGGGCTGTGGAGGGGATAGTCACGTGAAGAGGAACTGCCCTGTACGACCAATTATAGGAAATCACCCGTCTTCACCATCACTACAGGGAAACTAAGAGGAGGCCATCTCGCGGGGCGGAGGTTGCCTAAAATTAAAGAGCCCCAATTTACAGTATTTCATGTTTCATCGATGAGTGGCGGCGATAATGGACTTCACGTCTATGGCCAAGTCAACAACGCCACCTGCCGGATGATTCTGGACACGGGAGCCAACGTGACCATCATTAGAACGGATTTGGCTCAAGAACTAAAAGAGAAGATCATCTGGACGCCGCCCTGTGTTAAACTCCACACTGTGACCGGAGACGAAATCAAAATATATGGGAAAATGAACTTGACTATCACTTTTGGGAATGCCAGTTACCATCATATGGCATATGTGGCAGATATAAGAGATCCTTTAATCATTGGAATTGATTTCCTGAGAAAATTTAACTTTCAGTTGGACTTCAAGAATAATGAACTGCATTCGAGTTCGGAAGACATCGCTGTGTTCAACACTGAAAATCAAGACATTCAGACAATTTGCCAGATAACAGCCAAGTCTGAAATTTCCATCCCTCCACACACAGAGACAATAGTTTCAGGAACACCACCTACAAAGCAATACTTCCGCTATGGACTGATTGAATACCCGAATACAGACAATAGCCCAAGAGGAGTTCTGGTAGCTTCATCTCTAGTTGATCTTTCAAAGAGTACTATTCCTGTGAGAGTCGCAAACATCAGCGATAAGGTCCGAACAGTGAAGAAGGATGAGGTGTTAGCAGCCTGCACTCCTGTAACATGCATCAACCGCCCCACGCAATCAACTGAATCCAAGTCTTCTGAACAATTAATAACGGAATTACTCAAGAATGCAGAGTTAAGAAAGGAACAGAGATGTGCTGCGGAGAAGCTACTCCAAGAATTTAAAGACCTTTTTTCTCGAACACCTGAAGACGTCGAGAGAACGAACATCACCCAGCACAGAATTGATACAGGAAATCATCCTCCAATTAAACAACATCCAAGAAGACTTCCATTTGCTAAACAGGAAGAGGTCACTGAACTTCTAAGTGAAATGCAGCACAATGATGTCATCGAGCCATCAACGAGTCCTTGGGCCTCTCCCATAGTACTGGTGCGGAAAAAGGATGGTTCAACAAGATTTTGCGTGGATTATCGTCGTTTGAATGACATCACGAAGAAAGACAGTTACCCTCTTCCCAGAATTGACGACACATTAGACACACTTGCTGGCAATAAATGGTTCTCGACGTTGGATCTGAAGAGCGGTTACTAGCAAGTAGAATTACATCCTGATGATCGTGAGAAGACTGCATTCACCACGGGACAAGGACTGTGGCAATTTAAAGTTATGCCGTTCGGATTATGTAATGCTCCTGCCACCTTCGAACGCCTGAGGGAGACAGCGCTAAAAGGACTTTCCTATGAAGCCTGTCTGGTGTATTTGGATGATATTATCATTGTGGGGCGCACCTTTGAAGACCATCTACGAAACATCCGAAAGGTGCTGGAGAAACTCAGAATGGCTAACCTCAAATTGAATCCAGGCAAGTGTAACTTGTTCCGTCGTGAAGTGAGCTACCTCGGCCATATCATCTCTGCCGAAGGTGTGAGAACTGATCCAGAGAAGATCTCTGCAGTCGAGAACTAGAGTCGACCTGAAAATGTACACCAACTACGAAGTTTCCTGGGGTTATGCACTTACTACAGGAAGTTTGTCAAGGGTTTCTCAAATATTGGCAGACCACTCCACAAGCTGACGGAAGCCAAACAGAAGTTCCTGTGGACAGATGAATGTGAAAATGCGTTCAAGCGACTTAACATCATCGCCTATCTTGACATATCCACAGCCCGACAGACAGTTCATACTTGATACAGATGCCAGCCATGAGAGTGTCGGTGCTGTTCTGTCGCAGGAAATTGATGGTCAAGAACATGTCATTACCTATTGGAGTAAATGTCTGTCTAAACCGGAGCGAAATTACTGTACCACCAGGAAAGAGCTACTCGCCATCGTAAAAGCCATAGAACATTTCCATCATTACCTCTATGGCAGAAGATTCCTGCTCCGGACTGACCATGCATCTTTAACGTGGTTGCTCCAGTTCAAGAATCCGGAAGGACAGATTGCCAGGTGGATACAACGCCTGCAGGAATATGACTTCGAGATACGTCATCGTAAAGGTACTCTACATGGTAATGCAGATGCCTTGTCACGGAAGCCCTGCTCGGAAAGCTGCAAGTATTGCTCTAGAGCCGAACAGAAATACCTGATGATAAATCCGGTTGCCTGCCAAGTTACTGTCTCAACACCATCAGATCAAGATCCCGATCCATGGAGTGACGAAGAACTTAGAAGATCCCAGTTGGAAGATCCTGACATAAAGCCAATATTACAGCTGAAGGAGACGACCAGCAACAGACCTATTTGGCAGGATATTTCCAGATTTAGTCCCATTACGAAAAGTTATTGGGCACTTTGGGACTCTCTTCATATCAGAAACGGCGTATTATACAGAAAGTGGGAATCTGATGATGGGAAAAGCTTCAGATGGCAGATTTTATTACCAAGATAAAAAATTCCAGCTGTTTTAGAACAACTGCATAGTAGCTCTACCGGAGGCCATTTTGGGGTAATGAAGACTCTGCAGAAAGTTCGGGAACGCTTCTACTGGTGCAAGGCAAAGGAGGATGTGGAGAAATGGTGTAAATCCTGTGATGCTTGTGCGGCACGTAAAGGCCCGCAGAAACGAAGTCGAGGAAGACTGCAGCGGTATAACGTGGGAGCACCGTTTGAACGGATTGCAATCGACATCTTGGGTCCTTTGCCACGGACCTCCAGTGGAAATAAATACATTCTCGTCGTGATGGACTATTTCACCAAGTGGCCTGAGGCATATCCCATTCCCAATCAAGAGGCATGCACAGTCGCAGAGGTCCTAGTGCAGCAATGGGTGTCAAGGTATGGCACGCCCCTACAACTTCATACCGACCAAGGTAGGAACTTTACCTCTGATGTTTTCAAAGGACTGTGTGAACTACTCGGCATAGACAAAACCCGGACAACACCCTTACATCCCCAGTCGGACGGCATGGTCGAGAGGTTCAATCGTACCATCCTGAATAACCTCTCCCTTCTAGTATCAAGAAACCAGCAAGATTGGGACTCGAAGTTGCCATTGTTCCTGCTGGCTTATCGAAGTGCTGTCCATGAAACCACCGGCTATACTCCAGCCCAGATGCTGTTCGGACGTGAACTTCGTCTGCCTTGTGATCTCCTGTTTGGTTGTCCACCCGATGCGCCTTCATCGCCCGAGGAGTACATCCAAGATCTCCAGGCACGATTTGAGGACGTACACAACTTCGCTCGGGAGCGGATTAACATGGCAACGGAGAAAATGAAGACAAGGTACGATCTAAAGGCTTCACAATATGAGTTCCAGGAAGGAGAGAAGGTCTGGTTGTGGAATCCTGTTCGACGCAAAGGACTCTCTCCCAAGTTACAGTGCAACTGGGACGGACCATACACAGTCTTAAAAAGGCTGAATGATGTAGTGGTGCGGATCACTAAAACACCTTCATCAAAACCGAAGGTGGTGCACTATAATAGGCTAGCCAAGTACCGCAAGTAACGGTAAAATTAAAATTTAAAATGTAAATACTGGTAAAATTTGCGCATGCGCACTGTAAATATTTGTACATATTTGTGAATTTTGTAAATATTTCCCACTTAATTTATATTTCTATGTTATCTTTATGTGCAACTTAGTTTTTGTGTTTTAGATTGTGTAAATTTGTTTAGTTTCGCCTCTTGACCAAGGGTCTGCCCGGGACGTGCAGTCCTTGGGAGGGGGGCAGTGTTACGAAATTGTAAATAATTGTGTTTATTTTTGTATAAATTCTTTCAAAGAGGCTTAGTAAGTTGATAAAGTGCTAATTTTGTGCATTTCTAGTCGTTTTAGCGTTGAAATAGCCTTATTTTCCCTTAAAAACGCATTAAAAAGCCCCAGTAATGCACGTAATGGAACTGGCGTTAAATATGGCGACTTTTTCCCACCTTGGCGATTTTTTTGGCGACCTTGGCGAGAAAATCCTTATATGGGATATACCAAATATGGAAGCTGTAAGTTGATTGGTTGACCACTTTCTAGAGTTTTCTCGAAAAATCTGGGCTCCATGGAACAGCATATAAGGAGCGCTTCCTCGCCAAGGCAGTCAGTTCAGTTCAGATCTCAGCCAGCTTCGCTAGTGCTTGCATTGCTCTTAAGCCTCTTTGAGAGAAACTTGCTTCAAGTGTTATTGTTATACAGTTTGTACTGTGGATTTGCTATTGACAGCTGTTGTTTAAGTTGTGGTTACTGCTTGAATTGAAGCTGATAATTGGTTTATTGACCTGTATTTTTCTGGAACTTTCTGTGAATAAATTACTGAATTTTTATACGTTTGGCCTTTCATTCTCAGACAACTCACGAACCCCCAAGTACGCAACACATGTTTAATTTGTTGTGCAAAAAAACTTATACCTCAGATTTATCAATATATATTACTATGTAAATGGATGAGTTTTTATTTATTTATTTTTTTTAAAAACTGTTTTAAGCTTTTATTAAGATTTATTTTTAGTTCTGTAATATACATTTAATAAAGGTTGAGATTTATAAATCAAAGATTGAATTTTATGATGTATATGTTATTTACATAATTAAAGGCTGTAATTTTTCCCCTCTTAATTGATTAAATGAAAGATACAATTTCTTAAAGATAAAGTAATTTCTGTAATAAAGATACTTTGCCATCCAAATTTCGGTATTTTATTTTATTGCTTTTATTTATTTTATTTTTGCACATAAAGTTTCAGCATATATTTATTTATTTATTTATTTATTTATTTTCCTTGTCACTTACATCCCTATCTATATAAATAAAGAGAAGTGTCTGTGTGTGTGCGTGTCTGCGCTCTGGTGCTCACACTACTAATCGCAGAGCCTTCAAATTTGGCATATAGGTACATGGGACCCTGCAGGTGTGCACCTCATCGAGTTTTTTTCGAATTTCGAATTTAAACTTTTTAAATTCATGTTTTTTCGATTTTAAACATTGGCTTTTATGCTTCATTTTTCATGAATTTATTCTTCGATTGTAATCGTCTGCGTATCTTAGCAACGGCTATTAAGCAATTTATTTTTTATTTAATACATTCATTTGAAGGCGATTTTCTTTTTTTTTCTTTTTTTCTCGTTTCTTTTTTTCTTTTCTTTTCTTTTCTTTTTTTTTTTTTTTTAATTATTACATTTATTGAAAATCAAATGGTACTGCAATAGAAACAGTGGCGTCACTAGAAATTTTTTCAGGAGGGGGCAAACTTAAAAGTGCAAAATTTCAGAATATAGTATATATATATATAAATTTCATAACCTATAAATGCAAGTCGGGTTGGTTTGACTCTAAATGGCACTGTGACCTAAATTTTATTTGGCTAATCATTTCAAATCTAATGACATAATTTTAAAGCTTTAAATGTAATTTTTTTTCCAATAATTTTTTACTTATTAGAATTTTCCAGAAGGGGGCAAGTGGCCCCATTTGCCCCTATGTGCCGACGCCCATGAATAGAAATAAATGTTATGTATATTACGTTTATGTATAAATTTTATAGTATAACAACTTTTTATTATTCATTTTTTAAATTAATTCCTTTAAAAGAAAAATCCTGTTTTTTTTTTTTTTTTTTTTTTTTTTTTTTTTATTTAAATATTTATTAGGTGAAAAAAATGATAGTTTATAGTAGAAAGGATTAAACTGATTAAAATTCGTTTGTTTTTCATCTTTTTAATTCCTTTTAAAATAAAATCTACTTTTTTATTTTATTTATTGGGGAAAAAAATGATAGTTTATAGTAGAAAGGATTAAACTGATTAAAATTCGTCTGTTTTTCCTGTATTTAATTCCTTTTAAAAGAAAATGTACTTTATTATTTCACTTTATTGCACTGGTCGGAATGAAATCGTAATGCAGTGCAAATAACGGGGGCTATAAAACACATGGTTAAAAAAACAAACAAATATACAATAGATGCTGAGATACAGTCATAATTAAAATCGTAGTTCTTAAATAACAGAAGATCCACATGTCGTCGACAGACCCTGTCGTCGCACCCAGATTGAAGTGCCCGGGAAAGACCTTTTTGCAGACAGTGGGAACCTGGGCAGACAGTGGGAACCTATAATTTTGGAACAAATTAAAATAATCATCTAAAATATTTTTCTTGCTATAGTAAAATTTTCGTGTACATGCTATTAACAATAGCAGAGATTAAGTTCATGAGTGAGAAAATCGTGCATTTGAAACTATTAGATAGTCCTATAAACTCTTTTTAAATTGATTTCTTATAAATATGCTCAAATTTTGATGCCTAGTAATTCCACGAAGATTTGAGAAGTTTACAAAAAGTACGCATTTTTCCTCGCTAATATTTCTGAAGAAATTGAATAAATCTTAAAAACTATTAAAAAAGTGAGAGGGGTAGAGAGACTAATATTATTTTTAATATGTAGTATTTTGTAGACGAAACTTATACAAAGAGTTCGCTCATTTTTTGAAAGAAGATTTTATTTCATGTTTATTGGTTATTGGCAATAAGGCGATTTCTTTGAATTTCGGGAAAATGCGAATAGAAGCGAACTCATCCTTTTTTGTGAACGCTTGCTAACGAGAGGTGAGAGGGAATCCTCATCCCTCCCTCAAGTCCTACACACACAATGTTAAAACAAACTGGCGCATTTGGTAAATTTCAAACTTAGTTGGCAAACTTCTTAAACACTTTTCAGTCAAAAACTATAATGCATTTACAGATTCTAATTTTGCATTTCTTTCCCCCTCCGCCTTTTTTACTTTATTCTATATTCAATAAAAGAAAGTATTGGATTCGTAAAAATTTTCGGCTTCTGGCTTTCGATGAATTTACACGTTTTGAAAGGTCCAGAACACGATTAGATGATTTTTAGAAAATGTCTGTCTGTGTTTGTGCGTTAAAAATTTATGGGGACTGTATCCCAAGAACTACAGCACAAAATTACATGTAAATTTATATGCAGATGTATCTTGACTAAAATTTGTGCCTACGAAATTTTGGTATCAATTTCTCAACAGGTGACGCTGCTAGGCCGCGATTTTCACAGTTTCATGGAAGGTTATATCTCAGGAACTGCTGAACGAAATTGCATATAATTTTATATGCGGACGCACTTTGATCCAGATTAGTGCCTATCAACTTTTGGTGCTCATTACTCAACAGGTGGCACTGCTGTACCGCGATTTCTACAATTTCAGGAAAGGCTATATCTCAGGAACTACTGCACGAATTTGCATATAAATTTATATGCAGATGCACTTTCTCATTAAAATCACTAAGAAGGTAATACAAAGAAAATTATTATCTTTCAATCTGCTCCTTGACTCCCCCTTCCCCCAGGTATACACTAAGTGAAAATGAAAACAATTTAATTGATTGAAATTTCTAAAAATTTATTATGAAATAATTCTTTAAATTTATTCTTTGATGTTTATTATTTTTGCGATTTGCAAATTCCAAAAATACCCTTTTTACCTGTGCCCTTTTTTCCGGGTGCCCTTTTTATAAGTGCCTTTTTTTTTCAAGATCCATTTTGCACAATTATTCTCTTTTCTGTCCTTTTCTTCTTCTACTTTCATTTTTATATTTCAGATAGAAATATTTAATATGAGTTTGAGTTTGAATTGCTTTTCACGCTCAAGTTCGTGAAAAAAACGAGTTTCGCTCAACTCAAGTTCATAATTTAAAAAACGAGCGAAGTTCAACTCAAAACTCAAAATTTTTATTTTTGAGCTACGCTCATGAACGCGTTCGTGCACAACACTGGTTTTCTTTTACTAATTAAAATAATTTCATAATTAATGCATCATTTGAAAGCTTTGTTGATTTGGAATTGAACAGTAGATTACAGAAATTTCTACCGCCAGATGGTGCTGTAATATTTTAAAATTTCAATATTTTAAGTGGAATTCGAGTTTTCACCTTATTTACACGTTTTAAGGTGTCCTGATTAGGTTTTCTTTTGCATCTCAGCTAATTGAGTTAGACCGTTCAAAATAGATTAATTAGGAGGGTCTGGAAAGGTGGGGAAGGGACTGCGCTGCCGAAGGCAGTGTGGACCCAGTGCGACTTTTTACCAGATCAGAAATTATTATTATTATTATTTTTAATTTCTTTTCTTAATAATAAAAGTTGATGATTATGAATAAAAGTTAGTGATTCATTTAAAAGTACTGACCCACTAGCGGCCGACTCTCGCTAGTCGAAATAATAAATTCAAAAATATTAAAAAAAAAAAAAAAAAAAAAAAAAAAAAAAGAAAAACTAAGTATGTTGTGGCCATCACAAGACTTTCTTCTATATTTTTCTATACAAATGCACTAAGGGCAAATAAATCATTAAAACTATTATTTATTAAAATTATCCAACATGATGAATACATATCATTTTCATCTTAGAGAAAATTAACACTAAATATCCAAAGAAAGAAAATTTTATTGTCTATAAATAACATCTTAAAAAATTCATTTTTACTTTCTTCTATACTCAACAGAAGAAAGTATTGGATTCATAAAAATTTTCGACCTCGGGTTTTTGATGGATTTACACGTTTTGAGAGCTGTAGAACACGATTTGACCATTTTTAGAAAATGTCTGTGTGTCTGAGTGTGTGTGTGTGACAAAATTTTGTGGCGACTGTATCTCAGATACTACTACACAGAATTTCATACAAATTGGTATGTAGTTACACATTGACACAAATTAGTGCCTATCAACTTTTGGTAAAGATTATCCAACAGCTTGCGTTGCCATCCCGCTTTTTCTAAATTTTTCACATGGTGGTAAAGGATAAAATTTTGCACAAATGTGCATAAAGAGAATTATTTTTTAATAATCATTATGACATTTAAAAGAATTATTTGTAATAGAGTTAGTCAACTGGGAAAAAAAAATTGTGTTTGTAGGAGCCTCGCCGCCCCTCCCCCTTCCTCGAGGGGAATAAATTTTCATGGTGGGTATCTTTCAAAAGAGCTCGTCAATACCTTTGAAACGAATGGTTGAACCATCGATCTGCGATAATTTAAAATAAAGTTATCGAAAAAAATATTTTTTATTTCCCAAAAAAAATATTTTTTAAATATAATATTGAGGATAAAATTAACTTTTTAAAAAAATATATTTAGTGTTATATTACTTCTCTAATATGGAAATCGTCTGCATTATCATGGAAGATAATTTTTTTAAATAATAATTTTTATAAATTATTTTTACTGATTGAATTTGTATAGGCAATATAGAAGAAAGTTACTTGGTGACCACAACATACTAGTTTAAAATGGTTATCTCACATATCAAGTTTCGTACAGTTATATACCATACAACATACAAGCTGTGATAGTCTTCCCATTATCGAGAAAATTTCCAGTATAGCAGCTCCATCTACTGGCTTATAAGAATCCAACTTGAATCAGCATAATGTCTCATAATGGCCTTCTCACATATCAAGTTTTGTTTGATTATATACAACAGAACCTGAGATTTAAATTGCAGAAATAGCTGTGCAGCAGTGCCACCTGTTGAGCGGTTGACACCAAAAGTTGATAGGTGTTAATTTGTGTCGAGGTGCATATATATATAAATTTATATGTAATTCTGTGCAGTCGTTCCTGAGATATAGTACTCCTTGAAACTGCAGAAATCGATGTGTAGCAGCGCCACCTGTTGGCCAATAATCATTCAAACTGACTCAGAATAATGTTTCATAATGGCCTTCTTACATATCAAGTTTTGTTTGATTATACGTAATAGAACCTGAGAACCCTGCCTCCTCTTAAATTGCGGAAATCGCTGTATAGCAGCACCACCTGTTGAGCGGTTAACACTAAAAATTGATAGGCACTAATTTAGGTCAAGGTGCATCTACATATAAATTTATACTGGACTTTTCGCACTTTATTTCTTTTCTTATTTACCTTTAAAATTTGAAACTCATAAATGTTATACCAATTTCACCACCTAATTAAAATTTTATTTACCGGTAGACAAAATATTATTATAACCAAATAAATATTTTGCAATAGTGAAGCCAGAATCATTCAGAGAAAAGTTTCAAAATGAAATTCATGGTTGACGACCCAGTTTTCATACTTCCGCAGGCAGTAAATTTGAACCCCCCATGACGCCTTTTAAATTTTTATCGCCAAGAGTGCGATGACATTTTACTTATTTTAGAGTAAATTTTTTTGTAAAAAAAAAAAAAAAAATCCCATTTTGATTATACTTTTTATGGTTGTGTTTTTTAGTCAGTTTAGGATAATAATTTATATTCTGTATTTATCTTTAAAATATTGCTAGATTCATATAACGCTTGCAAAGGTTCTGAAGAAGCAACTAAAATTACAATTTTTTTTAATAAAATAATGTCATGATACAAATGTCGTCATTTTTCTTATTATTTCATTGAGATCAGTCCACGTGCTTAAATATTGTTCATTTTTAAATATTATTTTTTATCCTCGCATATTTTATTAATTACATCACTATCGTTTCGACAAAAATTAATTGAAATTGGTCCACGTTAGAGAAATATTATATAGATTATTATTATTTTGTAAAATTAATGTGAAAAAAATTTTCCTTTTAGCGTTTCGCCTAATTAGCAATTATTTTTATGTTTTACTAGCTGGCTTTGCCCGCTTCGCTGGAAATTAAACTTAAATGATTTGTCAAAATCCAATATCTGTATTAATAACCTAAGTTCTCGCTGTGATTGGTAGAGGTTTTTCTCACTCGCAACGTGAGGAGTCTGGGTCCCCACTGCATTCGGCATCAACTTACACACTTCTTACTTCCCCTTCCTCAGCGGGTAAGTTCGAAGTTTTGCAAAATCCCACTAATGTACATAATGCGTACACTTAATAAATATCCACACACCAAAATTCGCCATTCTAAGATAATTCAAAGTGAATTCAAACGGAAAAACATGTTTTCACACATGTTTATTGCCCTCCGACTCCGAGAAGGAGGGGGGGGGGATTTCGAATTTTGTGAAATCCAGTTACAATAAGTGTGGATGCATACAAACAGTAGTGAGTGGATGCATACAAACAATTTACGCACCAAATTTCGTGACCACAGAAATCTTTAATAGAAAATATTATAAATAAATAAATACAATAATTATAAGATAAAAACCTTTTTATAAACGATGTTTTTAAATTTTCTTTTGAATCATAACTATAGAACTAACTACATTAGCACTTTATCAATGCGTGATGTTACGAAATTGTAAATAATTGTATTTATTTTTGTATAAATTCTTTCAAAGAGGCTTAGTAAGTTGATAAAATGTCAATTTTCTGATTTCCATCTCTTTTTCGCGTTAAAATAGCTTAATCTACCCTTTAAACCGCATTAAAAAGCTCCAATAGGCAGGTGATGGATTTGGCGACATTTTGCCCTTCGCGACTTTTTAGCGAGTTTTGGCGAGAAAATCCTTATTATCGATATTCCATGATGGACGTTCTAATGTGATTAATTAAAGAGTTACGGGAAATTTGAATTAAAAAAAAAGTTTGTTTTAAAAATAAAATATTAGTCCTTTCCGAACAACATATGTTTGCATCATGAACTACATTAGCACTTTATCAATGTGTAGAAAATCTTTAAAATGATAATGACGTCAATTTTTGCCAGATGCATAATTTAATTTTTTACAATTTTTTAACGCTCACGTTTAAGTAAATGTATTTATTTTTATGTCGAAAGAAAATGAACTCGTAATTTTATTTTATTTATTTATTTATTTTTTTGGCAACTATTAAATTATAGCTAATATTTTAATGACTGTTTTTATTGGTATTAGGAGCTTTTTATTTTCATATTTTAATTAATTAAAAGAAAACTATTCGAAAATTCGAAAATCTGACTTCGAAGTATTGTGTTATCACCGGGTTCTGAACTTTCACAGTATACTGTGAAAGTTTCAAATGTCTAGATAGTAGGGAAGTTAGTTAAAAATAGATTGCAAGATTTGTACCGGACAAACAAACCCACAAACAAACCCACAAACAAACACACAAACATACACGAATAGAAGTTAATAAAAACATGGTAAAAAGCACAGCTTTAGTATGGGACCCCTTTGGTGACTTTAAATATTTTAAGCTATTTTTGCGATGAACTGAACTGGCTATCTCAATTGTGCAATTAAGGATCTTGGCGAGAAACGTCCGACCTACTTCGGTGCCAAATTTCAAATTTTGCCAAAGGGATCCGATACTAAAGCTGTTTCATACACAAAATAAATAAATAAATAAAATAAAATAATAAAATAAAATGAAATGAAATAAAGTAAAAACTATTTTCGGATAGTTACAAAATAAAAATAAAAAATCTTAATAAAATCCAAATTATAATCATTTACAATTAAGGGGAGAACATAAAAGAACCTCATACGGTACATAACAAGAACAAAAATTTTTGTTTTACTGCAGGAAAGAAAAGTATTTATAAATTTGATACCGAAAAGGGGCGATTTTTCTGAATCCAGGGGTGCAAACAGTTTTTCGATGCGACAATTAGATTTTTAAAAAATAACTAAAGTATGAAATTTATGTGGCAATGGAAAAAGGGAAAAATAAATTAGAAATATCAGACCTATCGTTACAAATTCAGTACCAAATGATAGGGGTGATTTTTCTGAATCATGGGGTGTAAACAGTTTTTCGATACGACAATTAGATTTTTTTAAAATTAACTAAAGTATGGAATTTAGATAGCAACACTTCATTTCAATCTTTTCATAATTTGTAGTGCGAATTATGCGAATAAAAAAGTCTTTAACTTAAAAATTTATTTTTATATCTTATTACTTTCTTCTATATTCAATAGAAGAAAGTATTGGATTCGTAAAAATTTTCGACCTCGGGTTTTTGATGGATTTACACGTTTTGAGAGCGTAAACACGATTTGACCATTTTTACAAAATGTCTGTCTGTGTGTGTGTGTGTGTGTGTGTGACAAAATTTTGTGGCAACTGTATCTCAGGAACTACTGCACAGAATTTCATGCAAATTGGTATGTAGTTGTACCTTGACATAAATTAGTGCCTATCAACTTTTGGTAAAAATTGTTTTCAGGTTGCGTTGCTATCCCGCTTTTTCTAAATTTTTAACATGATGATATAGGACAAAATTTTGTATAAATGTGTATAAAGAGAATTATTTTTTAGTAATCATTATGAAATTTACAGGATTTATTTACAATAGAGATAGTCAACTGGGAAATTTTTTTTGTATGTGTAGGAGCCTCGCCACCCCCCCTGGGGGGGGGGGAAGTCCCCCCTCGAGGGGAGTAAATTTTCAAGATGAGTATCTTTCAAAAGGTCTCGTCAATACCTTTAAAACGAATGGTTGAACTATAAATCTGTGATAATTTAAAACAAAGTTACCGATTTTTTTACTTTTAACGAAAAAAAACTGTTTTTTTTTTTTTTTTTTTTTTTTTTTTTTTACGAAATTTAACCAAACTTGGTATTTAGTTGTCCCCTGACATAAACTGGTGCTGATTAGATTTGGGGATTAATCTCTCGACAGGTGGCGCTGTGATCGTATTTTTTCTAAATTTTTAACATGGCAGTATAGGACAAAATTTCGTATAAATGTACATAATGAGAGTTATTCTTAACCTGTGATTGTAAAATTAATATGAATTATTGATAATAGTAGTAGTTAATTAGGAAAAAAAAAATTGAGCATGAGGGAAGATCGCTTCCCCCCCCTGGGGGGGGGTAAATTTTCAAGATGGGTATCTTTCGTAAGGTCTCCTCAATACCTTTAAAACGAATGGTTGAACTATAAATGTGTGATAATTTAAAACAAAGTTATAATTTTTTTTTACTTTTAACGAAAAAAAAAACTTTGAAAAAATCGTATTTTTTTTTTTTTTTTTTTTAAATATTGTTACTGAGTGAATTTGTATAGGAAAATATAGAAGTAAGTCTTGTGGTGGCCACAACAAACTAGTTTTTCCGTTCAAAGCGTTTCAGTGAAAAAATATTTATGGCGCATGCGCAGGCGTTTTTTACCCACAACTCAAAAACTAATCAAAATTTTGAAAATTTCTATAGATATAATTTTAAGTTGAGTGAAGATCTAAGTTTCTGCCAAGCGCCATTGAATTCCGTCCAGTCGTTCTCGAGTGATGCCCGGACAAAAAAAGCGACATACAGACATGATGACACACACACACACACACAGGCAAAATTTTCTGAAGTTATTTTCGGCTTTCATGGGGTGTGAAACATGAAGATATCTCAAAGTTTTTTGATTCCGACAAATTTACAGACAAAAGTCTGATTTTATTACTATAGATTGTAAATACACAGTAAAAAGTTTAAAATGTGTTTACTTGAGGTGGATATCACGTTCCTTTTGTGCATTGAAGTAGGAATATGCATAATAAGTGCATAATAGGTGCTTTTCATGAAAAGTTTTAAGAAATTAGGTATCAGATTTCGAGGTACGATGTCGCTCGAACGCTAAAACTGCTATGATCTCATATTTCATTTGTTTAAAAACTTCTTGTTTGCTCCATTTTGAAGAAAATAATAGATAAAAGAATAGATATAAATTGCATTTTGATTATAATTTTTTTGTTTTTTGTGAAATAAATGTGAAAAAATTTTCCTTTTATCATTTCGCCAAATTAGCAATTATTGTTTTGTCTTATTAGGACTGAGGGCCTATTAGTCTCAGACAGCGATTTTTGCGTTGTCGTTTTCGATAGTTGGACATTTGTCGAAATCATTTTTCGATAGTTGGACATTTATCGAAATCTAAAATTTATCGAAAATATAATTGAATAATTTGAAAGCGATGTTATAATTGGGAAGAAAAAAAAAACCAATAATCCTCCGTCCTAAACTAAATTCTGCTTTTGCCAGAATTTCATGAAAATCTTTTCAAAATGACATTGACATGAGTCCCCCCAAGGCACAACTATGACATTTCCAAGGCCCAACTTTGACATGAGTCCCCCCCAGGCCCAACTTTGACATGAGTCCCCCCAAGGCCCAACTTTGATATGAGTCCCCCCAAGGCACAACTTTGACATGAGTCCCCCCCAAGGTACAACTTTGACATGAGTCCCCTCCCCAAGGCACAACTTTGACATGAGTCCCCCCAAGGCACAACTTTGACATGAGTCCCCTCCCCAAGGCACAACTTTGACATGAGTCCCCCCAAGGCACAACTATGACATGAGTCCCCCCCAAGGCACAATTTTGACATGAGTCCCCTCCCCAAGGCACAACTTTGACATGAGTCCCCCCCAAGGCACAACTTTGACATGAGTCCCCCCCCAGGCACAACTTTGACATGAGTCCCCCCAAGGCCCAACTTTGACATGAGTCCCCACCCCAGGCCCAACTTTGACATGAGTCCCCCCAAGGCCCAACTTTGACATGAGTCCCCCCCCCCTCCCAAGGCCCAACTTTGACATGAGTCCCCTCAAGGTACAACTTTGACATGAGTCTCCCGAAAGGCACAACTTTGACATGAGTCCCCCCAAAGGCACAACTTTTTGTAAATATACAGTAAAAATTTTAAAAATGTGCACATTTTAGGTGAATAACGTATTCCTTTTGTGCACTGAAGTATAAATAAGCATAATAAGTTGCTTTTCATGAAAAGTTTTAAGAAAATCCTTTTCAGATTTCGGGGTACGATGTCGCTCGAACTCTGAAACTGGTACGAGTTCATATCCAAAAATTTATGTATTTAACCCCCCCCCCCCACCCCCTTTTTTTTTGCTCCATTTTGAAGAAAATATTACATAAAAGTATAAATAGATATAAAATGAAATAAATTTTTCTATGAAATAAATGTCAAAAGAAATTTCCTATTAGCA
This sequence comes from Salticus scenicus, assembly GCA_963930645.1. Taxonomy (NCBI): domain Eukaryota; kingdom Metazoa; phylum Arthropoda; class Arachnida; order Araneae; family Salticidae; genus Salticus; species Salticus scenicus. The sequence goes on along the minus strand of CAWVNO010002145.1, from coordinate 35,904 downwards.
TTTCACCAAATTAGCAATTGTTGGTACGTTTTATTGTAAATATTCAGCGAAAAGTTTGAAAATGTGCTCATTTGAGATGAGTAATATTCCTTTGTGCACCAAAGTATAAATGAGCATTATAAGGTATGCTTTCATGGAAATTTATAAGAAATTATTTTTCAGATTTCGTGGTATTATGTCGCTTCGCTAGAACGGTAAAACTGGTATGAGCTCATATAAGAAAATTTATGCGTTTGAACTCCTCCTTTTTTTTTTGCTCCATTTTGAAGAAAATAATAGATAGATAATAGAAAATTTTGGAAAATATTAAATAGATATAAATTGGAGAGTTTGATAAGGATTTTCTTGTTAATTAGAATTTTCTTTCTTTCTTTCTTTCTTTTTTGGTAAATTCACAGTAAACCACTTTTCATAATGTGTTTAGTTAAAGTGAATTACATGTTTCTTTTGTGCACTTACATGTATAAATATGCATAATAAGGTGATTTTTACGCTATCCAAAACTGCAAGTAAAATTTGTGCAAATATTTTATTTGCTTTGTATACATGTCCTTGCTTAAATTTTTACTTAGTTGGATACTATGATACAAAGTAACATTTACATAAATTTTACTTAAGTTTTGGATAGCGGAACACAAAAGACAAATCAATTTATTGAAAGAAATAATTTCAATTTATAGTGCAAATTCAGAGAAAGTGTGATTATGCGACAGTATATTTGAAAATTTAAAGCACTGTTTCAATGTGTAAATATACTTTGTTAGACAATACAAAAGTAATTTTAAAGGAATCTAAAAACAAATTTTTTAAAGTAACACCGAGGTGTCACTGGAATTTTGATATTCCTTTTAAAACCTTTTATTTTGAATTTGAAATGTAAATGAAAAAGCATCAGTGAGTATATTTTATATATGTGTCTATGTTGAAGTTAAAAATATTATTTTTGCATGGTAAATATAAATAGAAGAAAAAAAGCAAATGAGAAAAATCTATGTATATTTTAACTAATAGCAAAGCGTCACTTAAAATTTGACATCATTTTTTTTAAGACCCATATTTTAAATTCTTATAGCCATAAAGTAGCTGCGTCACAAACTTTTAACCTGTTAAGAATTTTTGTATTGATGTTTATGTACAGTACTTGCTATCTGATTCCTTAATCTATAATATTTTTCTAAAGTAATCAAGTGCTGGATAAGAGAAAGTCATGTGAGTAGCGCACCTGATTATTTGATTCAATATAATATCATTTTTTAATACTTTGATTGACATAAATATGTAATGTATTGACGTAAATATGTTATCTGGTATTTACTCTGATTATGAAAACAGATGCTAAATGTCAGACACGTTATGGAAGAAACAATTATAACATAGTTACATGCACTTGTTAAAGGAAAATAAACAATATACGCATATATAATAGAAGACAAAGAACCACTGTTTATGAGTGACTTTCTAATAGTTCTTTTTTCCGTTTTATGAGTGCATAATGTCTAAGACAAAAATGTCAGAAACATTTCAATGATTGTGTTTGATTGTTTATTGATTAATCATGGCAAGAAAACCTGAATATATAAATATCCAATGCTGATCATCGATAATAAATAATATCTCAAGATACTCTTCCAAAGATATCTATTTGATCCTAAGTTGACTATTTACTCCAGTAAGAGGTAAGATATTTAAATTTCTTGTCATTAACATGATCATTTTAATACCGTATTATCTCACATTCATTAACTATTTATTTATTTATTGGATAGTCAAAAATTTAACTGAAAATATTGAAGACTGTGTTTGTTAAAATTGTAATTGAAAAATCTATCTGTGATGAAGTTTAATTATACTGCGATACTTCCTTCTCGATTTAACATTTGATAGTTTAAGCGCTTTGGGTAAACATTTGTAATTTGTAAATTAGAATTTTGTTTGAGTTAATTATCAATTTTGCTTTATGGATGCTGCATGGTAAATTTGTTTCATTCATCCAAAATGTATTTGCGATATTTTTTTCTATTTTCTTTTCTTAAATTTGAGTAAATTCTTTTTTTTATTTGCGTTAAAATTATAGAATAATTCTTTATTAAATCACATTACTTGTTTAAGAGAAGGAAAATCGAAATCGAATTAATATTATTTAAATACTACTTCATATGAAGGATATTTTTCTATATAACTATAAATCTTTCAAAAAAAAAAAAAAAAAAGAAATATTTATTTGCTCTGCCCCCTGCTCGCTCCGCTCACCAACCCCCGGTTCACTTCACTTATTAACCCATGAGGCTTTCCACTGAATAGGAATATTAATAGTGTACAAAACAAAACAAAAGCGCAGAAAAATGTTATAGAAATTCCCATATTTAATGTCAAATTAAAATACATAATATTTAATACCACATTTTTTTTTCTTTTAAAATGAAATATTATGTTTAAAATTATGTTTTATTATTATTTATTTATTTATTTATTTATTTAGAATAGAAAGTAATTCATATTACCTAGACCATTTTGTTTTACTCGTACCTCTTGGCAACTTTTAAATTTTTGCCATTATTTGGTGATGAATTTTTGGTGTAATTGCTTGTTTTATTTATTTTTTTAAAGAAGAGAAAAAAAAAAAAAAAAAAAAGAAAGAAAAGTAATCTAGTACTTAATCTAAAGCTTATACCTTTTCCTAATACCTGTACTTTTTTCTAATGCCTATATTTTTTAGGTGATGAATTTTTTTCTTGCCGTAATTAGAAATATGAAATGTGTCCAATAAATGTCTAATTCTGTAATGTTTAAAAATTATCAGTGCGAAATTACAAGATTTATAAATGAGTTTGATTTTGACTCTCTTTGAAACAACTTGCAGGTTGGGCCATAACTCTATTTGGCGATTTTCTTTTAGTGATTACGGCGAAATGCGATTTTCGGAAGAGGTTGCCATGGATTCGAAACGTAAACAAAGCGAAAACGCGTTTTTTAAAATGCGTCTCTTTTGAAATGTTCATTAAAAAAATGAAGCCTATTTTTAATATAATTAAAAGAAATACTTGAAATTAACTTTCCTTACTTTGCATGAAAAAATAACAAGGATCTTCAGTATGCATACTAAATATATATATGTGTTTCCCGTACAGTATCTCCCCATAGCTGGATTTGGCAATTTTTCTTTGGCGCTGTTTTGAACGATAACAATGTCTTTCTAGATTCTTTGCAATATAATATGGCAGCCCTACACGCTGTTCATTTTAGATTTAGGATTTAGCTTATGATTTTATGATTTATGATTTTTAGATTTATGATTTAGCCATAATCGCCAAAAATAAATCGCCAAATCCAATTGTGGGGAGATACTGTAGTGTAGTTGTTCCCCCCGTACATTTAAACCATTTAAATGTTCTGCAGCTGTCGAAAAAATACGATTATATAGTAAACCAGATTTCCTAATCCACATTTTTTCAAAAATTCCAAAATCATTTCCCTCTCTAACCAACTGACTGAAAAAAAAAAAAAAAAAAAAATCTAATACATTCACCTTTTTTCTTCCCCCCCCCCCCCAAAAAAAAAATAGGCCTATCTTTCGTTAAATAAAATAGTAAAAATAGAATAGAATACTGAATATTAAATTTTTTTTTTTTTATAAGTTAAAAAAAAAAAAAAATAATAATAAAAAAAGATAAATACACTTTAAAGACAAAAAGAAATGGTGCTCACAAGGATAATAATTTTAAAAGAATAAATAATCCGATTCATAAAAAATGCTATTTTGAAAATCAAGTTTCCAAACCAAAATTCAGTAACTTTTTTAAAAACTTATGCTAACCTATAATGGATAATGGGAAATCACGATCATTGGATCACATTTTAATTTTCCCGTGGAAAATGATGTCATGACACAAGAACAACGTCATAAGAGAAACTTTTTCTACGGTGGCAAATAGAGTACCTTTATAAACCCGACGTTTTTAGTTAATAACTTTGTTAATTAAGATGATACAGATTTCTAACTACCTGAAATGCCTTCCTTGAAACATTCGGAACACATTGATGCCATTCATGATTCAGAGCGCTTTGCCCTCCGCGAGGAGATGCTGTCGCAGACAAAAAAAAATTGACGCCAGCGATAGTTACTTTTTTTTTAATATATAGAGAAAAACAAATACAAAAATTCACAGAAATAAATTTTATGCTTTATGCACAAAAAGATTCAGATATACAACAGAAACGATTAAATTAAAAATAATAAATTATTTTCTCAATTCATAATTTACAATTTGTTACTAATTTTTAAATTTAATAAAAAAAACTAGTATGTTGTGGCCACCACAAGACGTTCTTCTATATTTTCCTTTACAAATTAACTCAGTAACAATAATAATAATAAAAAAAATCGATAACTTTGTTTTAAATTATCACATATTTATAGTTCAGCCATTCGTTTTAAAGGTATTGACGAGACCTTTCGAAAGCTACCCATCTTGAAAATTTACCCCCCCCCCCAGGGGGGGAAGCGATGCCCCCACATGCACAAAATTTTTTTCCTAGTTAACTACTACTATTATCAATAATTCATATTAATTTTACAATCACAAGTTTAAAATAATTCTCATTATGCACATTTAAACGAAATTTTGTCCTATACTGCTATGTTAAAAATTTACAAAAAATGCGATCACACCGCCACCTGTTGAGCGATCACACAAATCTAATCAGCACCACAAATCTAATCAGCACCAGTTTATGTCAGGGTGCAACTAAATACCAAGTTTGATTAAATTTCATTCATTGGTGTGAGATACAGGGGACAAAAAATTCGTGATACACACACACAGACAGACATTTTCTAAAAACTATCAATTCGTATTCAGGACATCCTAAAACGTGTAAATCCATCAAAAAACGGAGGTCGAAAATTTTCACTAATCCAATACTTTATATTACATATAGAAGAAAGTAAAAATATTAGATTGTTTTTAATAATTTCTTTTGTAATTCTAATCATTATTGCTAATTTTTTTTTTCTTCTTTACAATTTATCAGATGTCCAGTAAAATTACGAATTTACATACCGTACACATTTTTGCAAATGTTTGAAAATAAGAAGTGAAAATCTTCAAATGGGGGGGGGGGGAAGGGGGACATTCATTCGATTAGAAAATTACTAGCAGGCTTCGCCCGCTTCGCAGGGCACAATATTTAAAGGTTTTTCTTTTTAATTGAATAATTGAAACCTATAAATAAATATATTTCGACTGGCGATTATTTTCTTCAGAGTTTTAGTATGGGATCTCCTTGAAAATATCAAACATTTTTTGAACTCGAATCTGTGCAACAAAACTATTATTAAAACGAATATTCTCGAAAAGAGTGAAATAGAAATGTTAATTCTTCGAATATTCTGGAAACAGTTGAAGCTGTTACTCGTACAGTAACAGTCACTATTCGATGACTGGTTGAATCAGAGAATGCACGTAAGTCGGTTTCGCAGCAATCACTATAAGGCACATATGTACGCTTCACGCTCATTAAAAAAAAAAAAAAAATATAATAATAATAATAACTGGACAGCCATACATCGCTGTGCATGAATCTCAGAACACACGAAACTCGGTTCCGCGGCAATCACTATCACGCATGTTAAAACCAAAGAACATCACTGGATACCCCTACCTCGCTGTACATAAATCTGAAAACGCACGAAACTCGGTTCCACGGGAATCACTATCACGCAAGTTAAAACCAAAAAATCACCACTGGACACCCCTAACACGCTGTGCATGAATCTAAAAACGCACGAAACTCGGTTTCGCGGCAATCACTATCACGCATGTTAAAACCAAAAAAAAAAAAAAAAAAAAAAAAAAAAAACATCACTGGACACCCCTACCTCAAATCAATGAAAATCAAATAAACCAATCAGATGTCTCGTAATTCCTCAAAACGTAGCTCTAGTTAAACATAAAATACACTAAAATAAATGAAAATCAAATAAACCGATCAAATATCTCGTAATTCTTCAAAACGTAGCTCTAGTTCAACGTAAAATACACTCAAATCAATGAAAATCAAATAAACCAATCAAATCTCTCGTAATTCCTCAAAACGTAGCTCTAGTTCAACGTCAAATACACTCAAATCAATGAAAATCAAATAAACCAATCCTTGTAATTCCTCATAACGTAGATGTAGTTCAATGTAAAATACACTCAAATCAATGAAAATCAAATAAACCAATCCTTGTAATTCCTCATAACGTAGCTGTAGTTCAATGTAAAATACACTCAAATCAATGAAAATCAAATAAACCAATAAAATCTCTCCCAAGATTCTCCATTCTGCGTCATTAAGGAAATGGGAAGTTTTATTTTCATATTTTTATTAATTAAAAGAAAACTAATCAAAACTTCGAAAATGTGACTTCGATGTGCACAATGACCCTTGGGAGGACACCTTTGTGTTAAATCATGTGAATGTCCGAGCTACTGTTTTCGAGAACAGTGAAATATATATATACACAAATATTTCTCACTTAATAGTATAAGATGAAAACTAGTATGTTGTAAACTCCATCAGACATTATTCTATATAATGCACAAATTCACTCAATACAAATTATTTATTAAATTATTTTTTATTAAAATTTTTTTCCATTATGAATGCCGACGATTTTTGTCTCACAAGTAAACCTTCTCTCCTTTGATACCGGTTTTCCGGAAACCCATATATTTTCTGAAAGCTTATGTCACAAGTAGAAAATCCGTGAAATCTTAGGGGCAGAGGGACAAGCGTTTAGGAGCTGTAGGACCCACAAAAATCAGTAAAGTGAGTATAGATGGACATATTTCTACAATGACGTCTCTATTTCATGTATGTTCCCTTATGTTGCTGTCAAGTACTAAGGCACTGTATGTCTTTTTCTTGCATTTTCGATGGATCCTAAAGTCATTGTGGCAGCCTTGGCCTCCCGATTCAGAACAAGCAATCGGTCTCCGAATATCCAAAAATTGGAGATGATAAAACACATAACTACTCTCCTGGAAAATGGTATGGAAGTTGTGGAAGAGATACGGACATTAGGATTTGCTGAAAGCCATGGAGAAGAATGAAAAGAGAAAATGAACTTCGAAGATGATGGTGTCGATAAGGAACAGCAAGAGTCGTTGCAACAGTTGCCATCCTCCACTTCAATCGTGGCGTATTTTGGCCAAGTATGCTTGATGACAGGAAGAAAATTCTTATTTTAGTGGATTCATGGTGTTCTAACAAAGATCGTGCATCATCTGCTTCCGAAGTACCTGATGGTAAAGTTCTACGAAAAGAGCTGGTACCTGAAGGATGTACGGGAAAGATCCAGCCTCTGGATATTCATTTTTTCAGATACTACAAATCTTTTGTTCGTTACATAACGGACACAATCATTATCGAAACACAGGAGAACATCGCGATAGTTTTCTGGCCCAGCAGTCCTTTTTCCCTATATAAGTTCAACACTCCTCGTTTCAAGAACTTAATTAAGTATGCTTTTTATAAAGGTGGATACTTGGACGACAAACCTGGAATGTGGATTGCGGCAATGGATTACTGCTTTGATTCATTGACAAATGATGACTGTGCAAAGAGTTCGGTTATCGCTTTTGTAAAATGTGCCCATTGTGTACCATCTTTCTGCCCGTCTCAATGTTTATTTGATGAATTGCACATTGATTGTCTCTTGTAACAGATTTTGTTTGAAGTCAATAACAAGTCACATTTTCAACATCCCAACGCATATTGTTTCTTTTCAACGAGTTGTTTCTTCCTTTAAACTGAGCTCTCCACTTTCTTACCATATTATTAGTTCATATAAATACGTGAAACGAGCATTTTAGCAACTTTTGGTGTCATGTTTCTAACACCACCTTACTCATACTTTGTATGTCCTATAGTTCCTAAACGCTTATCCCTCTGCCCCTAAGGTTTCACAGTTTTTCTATTTGTAACATATGCTTTCAGAAAATACATGGGTTTCCGGAAAACCGGTATCAAAGGAGAGAAGGTTTACTTGTCAGAGAAGTATCACACTAAATGCCGAAAAATAGTAAATTTTGTGCCAGCATAAGTGCAAATGCAAATTATTTCCGATTTTCTTCTTTTCGTTAAAAAAGGAAAAAATAGCGATAACTTTGTTTTAAATTATCACAGATCTATGGTTCAACCATTCGTTTTGTAGGTATTGTCGAATTCTTTCAAAAGGTACTCATATTGAAAATTCCTCCCTGCCCAGGTAGGTACTTTTCCCCCATGGGAGAAAAGCGATGCTCCTACATGCACACCACTTTTTAGTTCCCCATCATACTATAGGTATGGGGAACTTAGGTAATCGTGAAAATTTTACTTCCCCATCATACTATAGGTATGGGGAACTTAGGTAATCGTGAAAATTTTCGACCTCGGTTTTTTGACTTTTTTATACGTTTTCAGGTGTGAGGAATCCGAAAATGATAAAATTTGTATGGTGTCTGTCTGTAGGGTGTCTGTTAGTGTGTTAGTTCGTCAGTTTGTCAGTCTGTGTACACGATATCTCAATAACAAATTGCTGCAGAGAGGTCAGATCAGTTTTAAAATATTACTTTCGATACTGACAAGAACCCTATTCATTTACAACATTCGAATTAAAAAACTCCGTAAATTATTCGTAATTTAAGATTTTCTTAATATGGGACAATAGGACAAAAATTCACTTAAACGTGCATTAAATGGAAACTTTTTACTGTAAAAATGCCAGACCAGTTTTAAAATATCAGATTTGATGCCGGAATGGACATCAGTAACTATAAATATGCTACTTTGAAAATTTCGCAAGTTATTGGAAATTTACGAATTTCTTAACATGGCAGTATAGGGTAAAATTTCACATAAACGTCAATTTTGAGAGATATTTTCATCGTAAAGATGTCAGACTACTTTTGAAATATTATTTCGGACACTGGCATGAATATTAATGACTATAAATTTTCCAATATAAAAATTTCTTAAGTTATTGGAAATTTACGAATTTCTTAACATGGCAGAATAGAGCAAAATTTCGCATAAACGTCCACCTTGAGGGATATTTTCATCGTAAAGATGTCAAACCACTTTTGAAATATTATTTAGGATACTGGCATGAATATCATAGACTATGATTTTTCCAATTTAAAAAATTCGTAAGTTATTTTGAATTTACGATTTACTTAACATGTCAGAATAAGGCAAAATTGAGCATAAACTTCCATTTTGAGGATCCTAAATACATTAGACAACTTCAAAATTACGTTTATGATATTTGTTTGAGCATGATTGAATGCAAATATTCTAATAGGAAAATTTCGTAAATTATTCGTAATTTACGATTTTATCATCATAGCGAAATTGTAAATGTTCCATATAAATATGAATTTTGAGGATTATTGCATTGGAAATAGTAGCATGAAAACTAAACAACGGAATTGACCCCGATAAAATAAATTAATAGATTAGAATAAGATAAGTATATCGAAGTGAACGGTGGATAGCCTATTAGGCGGGAATTTCATTCTGTCACTGTATCAAGCTTTGATCAAATTCATTTCTTTTAACATGATTATAATATGTCTCGCACTAGAAATTTACGAGAACATAAATAGGATGGGGAACTGAGCAGAGTCCACCTATGCCAACTAGTTTTCCCTAGTTTACAACTTTTGTTATCAGTAATTCATAATAATTTTATAATTATGCGTAAAATAAACTCTCATTATGTACATTTATACGAAATTTCATTCTACGCTGCCATGTTAAAAATTTTAAAAACATGGGATCACAGCGCTACCTGTTGAGCGATTGATGCCAAAGTGTAATCTGCACAAGCTTAGGCCAGAGTCCAACAAAATACCAAATTTGGTTAAATTCGTTCATTCGTTTGTGAGATACAGTGTCCACAAAATTTATAATACATACAGACACAGGCAGACGGACATTTTCTTAAAACAGTCAAATCGTGTTCAGGAAATCTCAAAACTGTAAATTCGTCGAAAACTACAGTTCGAAAATTTTCATTAATCCAATAGTTTCTTCTTATATACACATATAGAAGAAAACAATAAAAATAAAATAATTATAAGATAATTATTTTTTTTATAAACCATGTTTTTAAATTTTCTGTTGAATCATAGCGTTAGAACTACATTAGCATTTTATCAATGCGTATACATTTTTTAAAGTGATATATATACATATAGAAGAAAGTAAAAAAGACCAGTTTGGTTATCAAGATAATCATTGCATTTTATCTACTTTTTTTTTTTTTTTAATTTTTTAGATTAAGATGAAGAAAATTCTTGTTGTTTTGGTTTGCTTTCTAGTCTTGGCTGAATATGTTCCAGCATATGCTGAAACTGGTAAGTGTAAATGCATGGTATTAATTTAAATATTATTCATTCATTTCTTTTTTTCTTAAACTTAATTTAGAAGACCGTTATAAGTTAAATATATGCATAATATTTTAAGTAAATGTTAAAAAATGTTAATAAAACTAACTAATGCAAATCTGATTAATAATCCGCGTTTGTAATGATCGATAGACGGCGCTTTGTGAACACTGCAGTTGTTAGTAAACATTAGCCACGTGTGTTCCAATAGTGTTCTTGTTATTCTACTTAATATTCGTACTATAATTTCTCCGCCATTACATTATGGAAAATTGATTGCTTTTGGAAAAAATACTTCAGTTTATTCAAAGTTCGATCGGAAGTAGATTTTTAACTGAAGTTGAACAAATATTAATTTCAAATCATCTGATTAATTCTTTACTTCCATTAGCCGAAGCAACTGAAACTTTAAATTCGTCATTTGGAAATAAATGGAAGCTCAATTCTGGATTTCTTGATGCTTTGGATTTACACTGTGGCACACAAAAGTATGTGTTATCTTTTTTACCGTATTTATTCATTTTTATTCAATAAATATATGTGAAACTAAACATCGGCTAGCAATGGCGGCTATATGGAATTCGAATTAAACCATGTTTATTGTAATTTCACCGTAGCCCACCAGAGGGCGAACATTTCATTACAATCGCGGATAAACAAAAAGTTGACTTCTGAAAATGCGAAAATAAAAAATAATTAAAAACAAGAATAATGGATTAGAAAAAAATATTATAAGTCGTTTTCTGATATATTTCTGGAGTTTTCCACAGTAATTAAAGAATTATTTTTATTCACATGTATGTATAAATAATATAGAGTTCTGAATTCAGATTGGAGACAATTCAAGAGATTTAAGATTACCCTTTATAAGTTATTCATATTTTTAATCCCCAACCAAAAGAGTGGGATATTGTAAGTTTGAAGCCTTCGCCTATTTCTGTCACATTCCTATTAGTACGTTGGGTACACGACAAGAAAAGCCAAAAAGCTGCACTTTTTGATTGGAATATGCCACCTTCTGTGGTCAAAGTTCATGCCAAAATATAAATTTCCAGATAAGGAGCCACTTGAAAATCCGTGTAGAACACCCCCATGGCGGCCATTAAAGATGGCCGCCGTCAGCTGCCATATAGGGGCGCTAATTGTTTTGTATCTGAACTCCTAATCATCCGATTTCAATTTTATTTCTTTTAATACCTTGTGAATAAGATACTTTTTGACTTCTATACATTTAACTATGTATATTATATGGTGTGACACTCACACTACTTATAATACGTTGGGTACACGACAAAAAAAAAGCCAAAAAGCTGCACTTTTTGATTGGAATATGCCACCTTCTGTGGTCAAAGTTTATGCCAAAATATAAATTTCCAGATAGGGAGCCACTTGAAAATCCGTGCAGAACACCCCGATCGCGGCCATTAAAGCTGGCCGCCGTCAGCTGCCATATAAGGGCGCTAATTGTTTTGTATCTGAACTCCTAATGATCCGATTTCAATTTCTTTTCTTTAATACTTTGCGAATAAGATATTTTTTAACTTCTATACATTTTTCTATGTATATTATGTGGTGTGACACTCACACTACTTATGAAAGCTTCTTTTCAGTCGCCATCATCCGCCGTGTAGTAGCACTGATTTTTTTTTTTCTGTATTTTAACTTTTAATGGCCCGATTTCGGTTTTTTTTTAAATTTTTTTATAAAAGACACTTTTGGTTTTATTACATTTATCTTTACACGTTTAAAATTCCGCGCAACTTAAAAAAAAAATAAATAAATAAAAATAAAATAAAATCATTTCTTTAGGAGGCATTTTTGTAATTTGTTGGTTTTTGACGTAATCTTGATTATTATTATTATTATTATTATTATTATTATGTTATTCTCATTTTAAATACTGAACATTATTTGTTCCATATTGAACTGTTTTGATTTTTTTTTTTTTTTTTAATGGCTTCAATGCGTTTGCGGCTGGTAGATATTCCTATTAACCATATGACGGCCTTTGAAAAGAGCAAAATTTTAATGTTGTTTTCACTGCATAGTTTTTTTAATGCACTAAATTAATATTTATTTGAACTTCAGATAGAAAATGTAACTGCGTAAGGATTATAATCATTATAAATGTTATTTACGACCTTCAAATTTGAAAAACAAGCTAAAATTCCATAAGTATACAATTTTGAATTATAAGTTTTATTGTGAAAAAAGAGCAGCTCAGTGACCGGATACATCCGTCAGCGGCGGTCAGATGGTTAAATCCAAATTTCCTCACAATAACATAGATTGGACCATATGTTGCTTATATAAAAAACATAGCCATGAAGAATTGATTTGTTTTACCATATATACTTCTGAATTACTCGTTGGAGTGGGAACAGGAAGTTTTACAGGAAGTTTTCAGAAAATTTAATGTAATTTCAGACTATCGGTACAGTGCCCCTATTGGTTTAGATTTCAAAAATTTAAATGAATGTTAAGAAATAAAAGGAATATTTAGAAAAAATAAAGCACAAAAGTGCACACAATGTATGCCATTAACTTTAAAAAACAAAACATGACATGGCAAAGAAACGCAAACATTGGCCATCTTTGCCCAGTATGTCATCTCAGAATAAACCACAGTCTGTATTAGAACCAAATGAAAAAAAGCAATGTGTGTTATCCGTACAACATTATCTATAAAAACGAAATATGAAATATGTTTCATATGTAATGGGAAGGACACTACTTGGTGGTTTTTGTATAAAGTTGCTTCTTTATAAGACGATAAACTTATGAAATGCGCCAAAATTACAAATAATGTTGAACGTAAAGCATGCCTCAAGCGTAGAGATTTAGTTTTTAAAGAAGCAAAGTATCATTCAAAGCAGTGGCGGATTTAAGGGGGGGGGGCTAGGGGGCTGAAGCCCCCCCAAAAAAAAACACTGACATTCACAATTGAATATTGCAATTCTAAATTTTTTATTGGTCTAGAATAACACTTTGAAAAGTCTTAGCCCCCCCCCCCCAAAAGTCATGTTCTGGATCCGCCACTGATTCAAAGTGCTATATATATTTAACAAATCGCCTATGACCATCAAGTGAAGTAAAAAAAGAAGAGGTCAGGCTCATCTGTGAAAGTATATGGCTTTTACTTCTGTTGCAGGATTCGTAAGAGAAAAAATCCAGGCCTTTGAATGTGGAAACACTGATTTTTTTTTTTCAAAATGTCTTCCAAATGTCATAAAACTCAATATACAAATAGTTTAGCAAATCTTCTGGGCATGGAAAGTAAAGACCTTCCAAATAAACATACTACTCGTTTACGTGAGAGAATTCTCGATCGCTTCTTACAACTCAAAGCTCAACTTTGAATCAGAGATTACTTTCTGTATCGAGATGGTGCTAATAATTCAAAATGTTCAGTCTGAAAATCTTGATGATTGTGCTATTGCATGAGGAAGATTCATCAAACAAATTAGAAAAGAAGAAAATTACTTTTGATAGTCACCTCTACGATGATCAACAAACTGCAAGCGTACCTCCAGAACTTCTGGCTCTTAGTGTGTTATCTACTTCATGGTTACACTTTAGTACCGAATGCAACTAGAGCAACTTGCTTTGACTATCAGTCAATTAACAGTTTTCAACCATCGTGAACGTATTCTGAGAGGCAAAGTTATTCGTCATAACCATAAGAAAATTCATGAATCACATATTCAATTATATCCTGGCCGGTCTCTTTTTGGAACAGCACGAAATAATACAATAACTGAAGTCATGCATGAAAGAGACCTCTCAATATTACCAAACAGAATTCGGGAGATAACAGCAAGTGTGGCTTTCTTAGAGGTTCTCAGAACTCAAGAAGAAGGTGTCGTATGCTCCTCAAACTTGCTTCACGGTCTTTTTGTCATTGGTGCGTACGACATCATTGATTCTAATTGCTGTAGTACAACTTCAGAATCATCATTCCATGGAACAGCGGTTTCTATTTTGAAGTCCCTAAGAAAGGAGAAGTTGGTGAGCATCGTGAAATTGTTAAAAGTGATCTCTTGTATTGATAAAACCAATTGCTCCAAATGGAAACCAGACACTTCCTTCGAAATGTCAATTTCAGAATTTCTGAGTGGAAAATGGCACAGGATTAGTTAGATCATATTATCACTGATAGGAAAGATGGAAATTTAGATATTTCATGGGCAGCTTTTCATGCGTCAAGAAAAAAGTTTTCCTCGATTGAATTAATTCGTTGTTCTCTTTTATCCCTTTCAATTTTTTTTTTTTTTTTTTTTTTTTTTTGGCAATGCTGAAGCATGCAATGGAACAAATAAAAAAATTACTGCATTTTAAAATCCAGGGTAAACTCCTGTCACATGTGCGGATCAGCTTCTAATAGCTTTCACAAAATCTGTCCACTGGAACTGGCCTGATTTTTAGGTTCATTCCAAGTTTGTAGCCATAGTTGGAGCTTTTTTGAAGTACAGGTGTTTTTTGAAAGTGCTTGACCAGATTCTGAAAGATAGTGGTTAGACTACTTTGTTTCATATTATGGAATCAAGACAGAAAAGAGCAAAAGCATCTCTTTAAGTTAAACATGTTACAAATGCAAGAACCATTCACCAGAAGACTGCTGTGGTTTTAAACATGCTACTTAAAGAAGTGTTTATGCAACAAATTCCAAAGATTTCATTTGAAAAATGGATTTATGAAAAACGTTCAAACTGTCCAACTTTTCGATTCCAGCTTCTAGTGTTAAACCTAAAGATACTTCTATCTTTATTCAGTCAGGGATGGTAACTACGAATTGTATAAACAAACGCAAAAAAAAAAAAAAAAAAAAAAAAAAAAAAGCACATTTTTTTTTTTTAAATGGACCATACCAAATGTGTTCGCTGGTTGCCTATCTATAAAAAAGACTTAGTAGAACGTAAAGACACAGCACCCTGTGTATATGATTACTTTTGCAGAGGTCAATTTGTTATCCAAAAAACAAACAATCCTTTTTCTGTGCTAGCTGTAGATCGAGCTCTTGAGCAAGAATATTCCCTTATATAAGAGGAAATAGTGCTGTTGCTGGTCTTTTGCAAGATACAACCATGTTGAGAAGATGGATGCTCTCTGGGCCCCAATTAGTTAATATTATTTACTAGTTTAGTCTACAACCATAATTAACAGTACTGACAAGTCTGATCACCATGAACAGTATGCCGCTTATCAGAGAAAGTTTCAAGACGAAATAGGTAATTTCCAAAAGAAGCTTTTAGAATTAGTGTGAATGCCCCACCATAGAATATACGTAGATAAATGTATTGGAATTAAAAAGTATCTTATTCATAAGATATTAAAAAAAAAAAAAAAAAAAAGAAAATCGAAATCGGACAATTAGGAGTTCAGATACAAAAACAATAGTGCCTCTATATACCAGTTGACAGCGGCCATTTTTTATGGCTGCTATCAGGGTGTTCTGCACAGATTTTCAAGTGGCTCGCTCTCTGGAAATTTATATTTTGGCATGAACTTTGATCACAGAAGGTGGCATATTCCAATCCGCGTTTGTAATGATCGATAGATGGCGCTCTCTGAACACTGCAGTTGTTAGTAAATATAACAGCCACGTGTAATTATTATTCTTTCTCCGCCATTTCATCATGGAAAGTCGATTGCATAATATGAGGATATGCAGTGGTGTGATAATTTCACCTTAGCCCACCAGAGGGCGAGCATTTCATTACAATCGCGGATCAAAAAGTGCAGCTTTTTGGCTTTTTTTGTCGTGTACCCAACGTACTATAAGTAGTGTGAGTGTCACACCATATAATATACATAGATAAATGTATACAATTTAAAAAGTATTTTATTCACAAGGTATTAAAAAAAAGAAAATTGATATCGGATCATTAGGAGTTCAGATACAAAACAATTAGCGCTCTCATATGGCAGTTGACGGCAGCCATCTTTAATGGCCGCCATCGGGGTGTTCTACACGGATTTTCAAGTGGCTCCCTATCCAGAAAATTATCTTTTGGCATCTACTATGGCCACAGAAAGTGGCATATTCCAATCAAAAAGTGCAGGGTTTTTTTTGTGTACCCAACGTACTATAACATTGTAGCTTCTAAGCGAATAGACTGACTTAAATGCAATTTATTTAAGTCGGTGCAATTTATTGAATGCAATTTATTTATTTTTAAAGTGCAATTATTTTATTTTATTTTATTTTATCATTTATCTATTTATTTAAGTACGCTGATTTAATTGGTATATCTTTAATTATTTTTTCACGTGAAAAAAAAAAAAAAAAAAAAAAAAAAATAATAATAATCTGAAATATTGAAAACGTAATTCATGGAGAAAATTACTTTCTGTTAGGCAGATTTATCATAAGTTTAAATTGCGATTCTTTGGCTTATCTGCCCTCTTCACTTACCGTCGCCGGAAGCCCGAGCCAATGTTTTCTATGGGAAATTTTTTTACTTATAGCAGGGTTTATGCCGAGTAAAAAAAAATTTTTAGCAAAAAAGCTAAAATCAGAAAAAAAAAAAGCTTTAACAAAATGCTAAAATGTCAGAAACAGTAGAAAAAAATGAATATCCGTTTACACATTATTCTAAACGTCTCGATATGTTTGATTTTCCTTTGTAAATTAAACTTAAAAGTTTTTAAGCAGGTCTTTAAAGAGTTATACACAGAAGGTAAAAAATTTTTTAATTAGAAATGAAAAAACAAAAGTAATTAATAATTGTTTGTACTTAGCTCTGTAACCAGATCAATTAGAATATAGTATACAAGCATATATTTTAACACATTTATTGGCAGACATGAAAAATATTAAACTTTTTAGATTATTACTTTATATTGTAAACATTTTTAAAACAATATGAACATCTTAGATACGACTTATATTCTTTTACTGGAGATTTTACTATCACTATAGCATGTAAAACTACATTAAGCTTATACTGCATCTGAAAATAAAATTATAACTTACAAAAAAAAAAAAAAGTAATATAAGAGAAATTTGTTTATTACTATTCAAAGCTTTATGGTTTATAATTTATAATTTTTCTTTCTTTCATATTAGACCACCTTACAAATGCCTCAAGTTTATTTACAAATTGATTTCCTGTATGCGATTCTTATGGCGTAGTTCAGCGTTTGATTTTCCTTATATGCATGAACCGATGGATTTTTCTTGATCAATGTTGCGATTTTTTATTTCCATAAAAGATTAGTTATAATATTTTCGCCGAAGATTTTTTTTTTTTTTTTTTTTTCAATTTGTGTTTAGTAAAATGCTTTAGCAAAAAAGCGAAAACATGTTATTACAATTTAGAAATTTTTATTCATGAATTCATCAACCGTGAATATTTATTTAAATCAAATTGGAGTGTAAAAGGTTGATATTTTTTATTTTTTACCAACTATGCGAAAAATACCAGAGCCGGGAATCGAACCCGGGCGCCTCCGCTTAACGCACGGAAGCTCTACCACTGAGCTACCCTGGCGAGAAGTGCCTAGCTGGTTGTCAGCCAGGGTAGAGCATCCGTGCGTTAAGCGGAGGCGCCCGGGTTCGATTCCCGGCTCTGGTATTTTTCGCATAGTTGGTAATAAATATAAATATCAACTTTTATACTGCAATTTGATTTAAATAAATATTCACTGTTGATGAATTCATGAATAAAAATTTCTAAATTGAAATTTCGTGGTCTATGGAGTTGTGCTACGATTATTATTGTCTCACCTGATATTTCTACGTTTGCAGACTCGGTGACTTTGCCAACGAATATTATGCGAGAAGTGCCTAGCTGGTTGTCAGCCAGGGTAGCTTAGTGGTAGAGCATCCGTGCGTTAAGCGGAGGTGCCCGGGTTCGATTCCCGGCTCTGGTCTTTTTCACATAGTTGTTAATAAATAAAAATATCAACCTCTACACTCCAGTTTGATTTAAACATGCTATTACATTTTCGCATTTTGGATAAGTTTTTTAGCATTTCGCGAAAAATGCTACCGTAGTGGAAACACTGACTTATAGCTATATTTTTAAATTCTGTTTTCACATTCTGAAATTAACGGATCTTTTTAAAAATGGATTTTTAAAATTTTTTTATATTTTATTTTGAAGCTGTAAAATACAAATTTTCAATATGTGAAATTTTGCAATTTCGAAATAAAATTAAAAAAAATCCGTTTTTTAAAAAAAGGCTGTCAATTTAACAGTTGGAATTTTCTAAATGTGAAAAGGGAATTTAAAAATATACAATAGATAATGAGCTATAAGTAAAGAAAATTTCCCTTAGAATAACATTTGCCTCGGCTTTCGGCGACGGTGAGTGAAGCGGGATCTTAAATCTCAGCTTTCCTGACTGCATTTTTTCCGAGTTACAAACGAGATATTTTATGTTCTTAATTTGCAAAATCTTTAGTCTTCGTTCTCGGGGAGATTCGGTGATTTCGAAATTTGAAGCGTCTCCTCTAATTTTGCACAATTTTTCGATGACTTGCAAATTCTTGAGTTTTTATATTTTTTAACCGCTTAAAATTAAGGTATAAAAATTTACAGGTTTCTCTTGAATGAAAGAAGTACCATCTAAACTAAGGCTCCTATATATACGAGCAGGCGCATCAGGCATTTTGTTGCCTTAGGGTTGCCACATGTACCCAGCGCGTTTCTCTGATAAACAAACGATAAACATTTTTTTTAATCGTCTTACTTACTTCAGAGTAACTTGTTTCATTATATTTCATAATTTTAGCTAAGTAAACTATGATATGGAAGTTTGTTTAGCGATAAACTGCTATAATCATTCCAGAAGAGAATATAAAGTGTTCACAGACCTTCTATTACTGTGTATTTGAGTTTTGGCGACATTTTGTAAAAGAAACAGAAACCGCCCTAACAACACATCTTACCCCAGTACATCCATAGGATATCCTCAGAATAAAATGACATTATGAGAATGTACTGTGAAAAAAATGTGTTTTTAGGAATATTATTGTTGCTTATTGCTCTTATCTTGACCGGATTAGCTTCAGATCAAGATTTCTTAAAATCATTAGTGAACAAAAAAATGGCGGTGATGCGCCGGCCTATTATTTTATTTAGGGCTCTAATCTAAACTAGTGGTAATCAACTTAATCCCTACCGCTCAATAGTGGGCGTTCCAGCTTTTATGGTGAGCGGTATAGGGAGTTTGGTCCAATACCGAAGAACTTTCCTCTAAAAAAAAAAATAATAATAATGGATTTTTTTGAGTTATTGAAATGAAATTTTGCTTTTTTATTATGTCCTTTAACTTGTTATAGCTCTGATTTATAAATTTTATAAAGCAAAGTTATTTCCAACTTTATAAATCTCCATTCATGTGCAGTCGAGAGGCGATTAGAAAATTTTGCTGCTAACAGATGTACAAATAGACGGTACGTGTAAAAAAAGGTTAACTATCTTTGATCTAAACAATGATGAAATTATCCTTGGGCTAAACACTTTAGATACCTCAATTTATAAAACGAATAAAAAAATAAAAATATCACTTTTAATCGTTTCTTTAAGGGTTTTGGAACCACTGAAATTTCCCTGTAAAAGCTTATATTCCCATTTAATATTGATAAATTAAGCTGTATTAGATTTGTTCAATAAAATACATATTCAGGCAACAATTCTTATGGGTTTTAATATAAGGTTTACAGATCTGATATCTTAAAATTGCGTTTTCCTAGTTTGCATTTTTTTTTTTTTTTAATGAATTCATGATGTTTAAAATAGTAAAACTTCTACAGATACCTAAGAAAAGACTTATATATATATATATATATTTGGATGATTAACAGAAACTACATAAAAGAATTAGGGACGGATTTTGCAATATATTTAAAAGAAAATATATTATTAATAAAAATATAACAAAAATCATGTTTTATTGCAAAATTTGTACAGAAGTGGACATTTTAATTTTTTTTCTCAAAAACTAATTAATATTTTTCAAAATCCATTTGTGGTGCCTGCTTTTTCGCACCTGGTTCTTTTCTTTCGGTAAATTCATTTCGAGACACATCAAGACACTGATCACACTTGGTTTACTTTTAAACGTATATTTACTTACGGCACAAACATAAAATACATAACGAATACAGAAATTAACATCAAGTAAAGTATTTTCTAAAAAACATGTAGAATGGAACGTTAGTCCATCTTGATTCACATACGCACACTCACTGTTGCCACATTTTCGTAACAAACTTTTCAGTTCTTGTTTTTTAATACTCTCGAAATCAGAGGTGCGGCGTTCACACCTTCCCTCCAGTTTCACTTGAGGGACAATGGCCTTCACAGTGAAACTACTAACAAAAATTTGTGGATAATTTATATAACTGTCCATGATAGTCTAATTGTCCTTTTAAATTCTTAATTATTGTCTCATCTTTGACCTAATATGCAATGTTCCATCAAGAGCAATAACATTTATATTTCACTTAAAATTTAAATATTTTCTATGGTATAAAATAAGTAACATTTAAACACATAATAGAAATAAAAAATATATATAATATATATATGAATAAACATTTATCCTGACATGGATTTTCTTATGCACTTTAAATAATCTTAATGAATTAATATACTTGAATATAAGAAACAAAATAAACACACACATATATATATATGTAATAACAAATACAATATTAAACTAACGTATGACTTCATTCATGAATGCGTGATAAAGCATCTGCAATAGTATTACTGCGTCCTGGCTTATGAGCAATAGTCACTCGATAGCGAGATAGAGCCAATGCCCATCTTTGTAATCTGGCGTTCTTAAGAACTGTTTTTCTATATTAGATCTTAATGTTTCTGGAACTTTATAAAGGTGAGGTTGTTTCCTCTCTACTCCAGACTTTAACTGGATAACATGTGGAGGAACTTTGGCTTTCTTTAATTCCCCATCAAATATTGTTAGATATTCTTTAATCAGATTCAACAGCTGTTTATATTGCTTTGCTGATATCGAATTTGATTTTATATCAGCTTTTAGTTCTTCATCCGTTACTTGCCGTGATTCTACGGGCGCATGTTGTATATCTCCAAACTCTTCATCTGTTTCGTAAATAATTCCTACAGCTCGGACAGGTTGAATATATTTACGAAATTTATTTTGATGAAGATGTCGAACACTTCCATCAGGTAGTTTGACATAAAAAGAATGTGGAGACTTCTTTTCTACTATTTCTCCTGGTCCTTTCCATTTTGAACAAAGACGATTTGTTGAATCAGGGATTAACACTACAACTTCATCCCCAACAGAAAATTCGGTATCTTTTGACCGTAAATTATGATAATGTACATATTTCTGCTGCTGTTCTTGAGCTATGCTATTCGCATACTGTGCCGCGTCTTCTAAACGCTTCCGGAGTTTCAACAGGTAGTCAGCTACAGATTCTCCAGTCCCTTGAGGAAGTACGACTTCATCTTCCCAACTTGATTTGAGGATGGCTAGAGGTCCTACAGGTGGTCGCCCATGAACTAGTAGGAATGGGGCAACACCCGTTGTAGCGTTAGGCACTTCTCTGTATGCCCATAACAAGAATGGCAACTGTTTATCCCAGCCTCGACCTTGTGAATTAATTGCATGATGTAGCATGGATTTCATAGTTCCTATCCATCTTTCAACCAAACCATTCGATTGTGGATAATCTGGAGTGGAAAATTT
The DNA here is from genome assembly GCA_963930645.1 of Salticus scenicus. NCBI lineage: Eukaryota > Metazoa > Arthropoda > Arachnida > Araneae > Salticidae > Salticus > Salticus scenicus. The sequence goes on along the minus strand of CAWVNO010002145.1, from coordinate 13,795 downwards.
AGGAACACATCCTAATCGTTTTAAAAATTCTTTTGTCAGCTGTGCGGCAAAATTTCTTCCGTTATCCATTGCAATTACTCGAGGAATTCCAGTTCGTACAAATATTTCTATAAATGCATCACAGGCTGCCTTTGCTGTTAAAGACTTCAGAGGTATTGCTTCCGGCCAACGACTATGCTGGTCCATAACGCACAGTACATACTGATGGCCACGTGATGACTTTGGCTCTATTGGGCCTAAAATATCGGCATTAACCACTTGAAATGGGAGTTCTGGCCTTCCAACAGACTCGATAGGTGTTCTATCGTTTACTTTTCCTTTCCTGCGCATTTGACAATCATGACACGAAGCACATAATTGTTTAACTTCTTTTGGCATTCCTTCCCACCAGAAAGACATTGCAATTCTGTCTCTGGTCTTCTTAGCTGCCAGATGTCCACCAGTAGGAGTTTCATGAGCTAATTTCACAATGTCCTTTCTTCTGCTTGCCGGTACGACCAATTGAATATATTTCTGTCCGCCTACTTTACCCATATGATATAATAAACCTCTTTCAATCCAGTAACCATTTTTATATTGTCTAGCTTCTTCGAAGCACCTTTTCAATGTAGGACAGGCTAACTGCTCATCCCTAAACACTTGTGCTTGTGGAACAGGGATATTTTCATTTCTTTCATCCTTACTATCGGTTTCGGTCAATGTCTGTTTAACTACTGAGTTATTAAAGACTTTGGTTTCTGGATGATGCGACTCGCTGTTGTTCAGCTTTGCCTTTCGAATAGTCTCGTGACTTTCTCCCTCCATACAGAACATACACTTTTCATTATCTTCTGTGAGTGGGGTACTAATTGCCTCATCCCCAAGATAATTGTCGTTTGAATTATTCTCAGGTACACTGAACAAGGATTGTTCACCGACTTCATTTATTGTGATTACTTCAACCTCTTCTTCTGAAGAATAGTTTCCGGGAGACCTTCCCTCCACTTTGAACAAGGACGGTTCATTGTTTTCTTCCACTGGGGTGATATTAACCTCAACCCCTGAATTTCCAGGATTTCTTCCTTTCACATGGAACAAGGATTGTTCATCGACTTCTTTCTTCGGGATATTCACTTTATCCCCTAAAGAAATGTTTTCGGGAGACCTTCCCTCCACACTGAACAAGGATTGTTCATTAGCTTCTTTTACTGAAGTGATTCCTGTATCATCTCCCAAATAAGAACGCTTTTGTTCCTTCAACCATTCATATACCCTGGGAGTGATTAAAGCTTCCTCATGCAGCCCTTCTACTACTGCAGCATGCACTTGAACATATGGAATGATTTCTTCATCTGTATGAAGACTTAGCGGAACTGACACAAGTTGTGCTTCCACTGGATTACCTATAGCAGGTCTCAAAAGAATTTTCCCACTTGACTGTAAGTGTTCCTCAGGTACAACTGATTTTCGTAGTACGGTGATTTCTGCACCACTGTCCACGATGCCTTGAAATTTTTGACCTCCGATTCCTAAATCCACTTTCAGAAGCTCGCCATCTTTCTCGTTGACTGGAAATTCCCACTCGAAACAAGCGCTATTTAGATTAACACTGACCTTATTAAGGCCCTTACTTTCTTGACTCTTTTTGTTTGTTTTCACGTAAGATGTACTTGCTGAATTCAATTTGGGGCAAGATTTTTTCATATGGCCTTCCTTTCCACACCAATAGCAGGAGAATTTCGGACGAATGTCTCTTTGTTCTTGCTGTGGCTTAGTAAAAACCCTTTTCTCATCTCTATTGTTATTTCCGAAATTCGCCCCTTTGGATGGAAGATTCCAATTTTCTTTATGAGAAATTTCTTTCGGTTTTTTATTGAAAGTCATTTTGACATTTTCATAATCATCTAATTTACTGGAAATAATATCAGATGACTTAAACAAGGACCATTCATCGATGAAATGTTCTTTAATTTCTGGAGGTACTTTCCTTTTAATTTGATCTGTAATAATCAAATCATATAATTCTTCAAATGTGTTAACTTCTAATCCCCGAATCCATTCAGTAAAATAGTTTTTCAACTCGTAAGCAAAATCTCTCCATGTGATATCAGCTTTTTTAGTATGCTTATTGAAAAGTTGTCGAAATCTTTCAGGAGTAAGTTTATATCTCTTTAACAATAACTCTTTTACTTTTCCGTAATCATTCGTGATTTCTTCGTCTTCCCGAGCTATAACTTCCGCGATTTCGTATGGCAGTAGCCCAATGAGATGAGAAACCCAATCATCTCTTTTAATTTCGGCACGTTTTGCCTGCCGCTCAAAAAGAACTAAATACAGGCTAATTTCGCATGTTTTAGGATCAAATTTTTGTAAGATGTTATGTAATTTTACGCGCGTTTTCTCAGAAGTTTCATTTGTAATTCCTTTCTTCTCAAGTTCTATTCTTGCATTTTCCAACCGCATTTTTTCCAATTCTATTTCTTCTCTTCTTAGGCGTTCCTCCATCTCTTCTTTTCTCTTACGTTCCTCTATTTCTTCCCTTCTTATGCGTTCCTCCATCTCTTCTTTTCTCTTACGTTCCTCTATTTCTTCCCTTCTTATGCGTTCCTCCATCTCTTCTTTTCTCTTACGTTCCTCTATTTCTTCCCTTCTTATGCGTTCCTCCATCTCTTCTTTCCTCTTCCGTGCTTCAAGTACGTTCGCTAATGTTTCTTTAACAAATTCTTCATCGTAATTCTTTGAAGCCAAAATAGCATCTCTTAACTCATATAACTTTAAATGTTGAGTTCCTTCCACTCCAAGCTCAGTAGCAACTTCTTGCAAATCTTTTTTATTCCCTTTACCCAAAAATGCCATCTTCGGATGGATGAAATCAAATCAAGTTCAAATTTTCCTTAAGAACGCCAGATTTGACATCTTATTTTTTATCTTAAACAACATTTTCCCCCAAATTAAATAAAATAATCATTAAGTCGGAATGCATACATAAAAGGAGAAAAAAAAAAAAAATATGTATCGAAATAACAAATAAAAAAAAAAATGTTTACACAATCAACTCTTTCATTAAATAAATCAGAATATACTTTATTACATAACCAGCTTTCAATAAATTAGAAATAATGTTGCCATAGCAACACAATCAACTCTTTCATTAAATAAATCAGAATATACTTTATTGCATAACCAGCTTTCAATAAATTAGAAATAATGTTGCCATAGCAACCTTTAATCAAACTTACTTTTAAACAGAAAAAAAAAAAAAAAAAAACAATTTCCGATTCATTCCTCAAAGTAAAAAAAATAAACAAAACCGGACGTTCACAAGAATAACTCACTAGTTTTCTTTTTTACTGAGATATTTCATTAATATTCCCATAATAATAAAGATAAATAAATATAAATAATTATCAAGGTCTAACAAATACACAATCATTCAATAAAACAGAACAAATAAATCAAAACAGAACTCTCTCTTTTTTTTTTTTTTTTTTTTTATCTGCTTTAATGAAATCTTATTTATTCTAAATCACGTGATGAATAAAAAGAACACACAGAAATTAATCACAATTATCTTGAATAGCATAAAAACATATTCTTTTCATCATTCTTTTTACTATTTTCCGGCTTTTTAAATACAAATAAACAAATATATTTCTATTTTTCATTTTTCAAACACTAGAATTATTATTATTTCAACATTACGAAATATTCAATTTTCATTTACATACTCTTTACCTTGTTGGAATACAAAATCGGAACAAAATATCTAAATGCTTAATCCGAATTATTTAATATGAAACTTATACAAAATATGACTCTTGATGGAACATAAAAAAAAACATACCCTTTTTTTTTTCATCACTATCATGACATAATCCATACGAGTACTAGCTATATCACATATGCTTGTCGACTTCGCCAATTGTGGTGCCTGCTTTTTCTCACCTGGTTCTTTTCTTTCGGTAAATTCATTTCGAGACACATCAAGACACTGATCACACTTGGTTTACTTTTAAACGTATATTTACTTACGGCACAAACATAAAATACATAACGAATACAGAAATTAACATCAAGTAAAGTATTTTCTAAAAAACATGTAGAATGGAACGTTAGTCCATCTTGATTCACATACGCACACTCACTGTTGCCACATTTTCGTAACAAACTTTTCAGTTCTTGTTTTTTAATACTCTCGAAATCAGAGGTGCGGCGTTCACACATTCCTAATCCTTTTAAGTAGGTTCTATTCAAAATGAAGAATAAATATTAAGTCCTTTCTGCAGAAGTATCTGCAGAAGTTTTATATCTGCAAAAGTTTTAGCATTTTGAAGGTCATGAATTCCTGAAAAAATATAAACTGAGAAAATGTAATTTAAAGATTTTAAATCTTAAAAAAAATTTATTAAAAACCATAAGAATTGTTGACTAAATATATATTTTACTAGCAGGCTTTGCCCTCTTCGCAGGCCATTCTATTGAAATGAATCCTCAAAACACCATCGTTTTTATGAGATAATTTAGAGCAGAACTACTCTTAAAAACGTGTTTTTTTTCTGTCCCCCTCCCACCCTTAAAGAGGGGGGAAGAGAAATTTCGCAAAATCACTATATAGTGCGTGTTGGGAACCCATAACCATCCTGCAGATAAAAAAAAAAAAAAAAAAAAAAAAAAAAAATGCCTTTTTAAGATAGTTCGGGGCACAGTTACGCATGGAAACATATTTTTGCCCCTCCCCAACTCCCCAAAGGGGGGTAGGGTAAAATTTCATAAAATCCCATTATAGTGTGTCTCGTGAGTACACATAACCGATCGACGTATAAAAAAATCGCTATCCTGAGATAATTTTAAGCAGCGTTAACCTTAAAAGCGTATTTTGCCCCCCCCCTCACCCTTAAACGGAGGTGGGGGGGGGAGGGGAAAATTTCGTAAAATATCTCTGTAGTGCGTGTTGGAAACGCATAATCAACCCATACATAAAAATGAATCTTGCTGAGATAGCTTGAAGCTAAGTTATGCTTGGAAGCGTGTTTAATCCCCTCCCCACGTCTTCAAGGGGATAAGGAGGGATTTCGCAAAATACTGTTAAAATGGGTGTTTGATATACGCAAATAAGCCACATGCTAAAATTTGTGATCTCAGCTCCTATAGATTTTCTAGGACGAATTTGCCCCCTCGTAACTACCCTCTCTTAAATAAAATCGAAAATCGCAAAAAATAATAATGAGTTTTCGGAAATATCCTCACGAAGAAGCTTGGCGGTTTTTTATATGTTTGTGCTATTATTGGTGTAGTTGTATCCATATTTTGCTAAATTTGCCTTCGAAAATCGTTTCCCATTTTTAGGTATTTGTGTTAGCTCTGCGTTTTAAAGCAAAAATTTTACGGATATCAGTTTTTACTTTCCGAACACTATTGTGAGGAAAGTATTGTAATCATATCAAAAATTCGAATTTGAGATTTTGATGTTTCTATACGTTTCAAGGTCTAATGGGTCCGTTTTCACTATTTTTGCGATGATGTATGTATGTGTGTGTGTATGTATGTGTGTATGTATGTGTGTATGTCTGTGAGTGAACACGCTAGCGTCTAAACGCTTTGTTCGAATAAGCTGAAAGTTGGTACGTATATTGAAAGTCACCCTAGTACGAACCCTATAGATTTTGGTGAATCTAGCACTTATAGTTTTTTTACAGGGACACAAAGAAAAATTCTTCATCATTACGGCCTATGGGACCAAAATCTCAAAAGTGCGATAGCATCTAAACACCTTATTCAATTGAGCAAAAAATTTATACACATATTATAGGTCACAGATACTCAACCTGTATAGATTTTGGAGAATCTAGGACTTATAGTTTTCTTACAGGGACATAAAGAAAAATTCTTTATCATTATGGCCAATGGGGCCAAATTTATAAAAGTGTGATAGCGTCTAAACGCCTTATTAATATAAACAAAAAATTTGTACACATGTTATAGGTCACATTTGCACACACTGTATAGATTTTGGTGAATCTAGCACTTACAGTTTTTTACAGGGACACAAAGAAAAAATGTTCATCATTATGGCCTATGGGACCAAATTTTTAAAAGTGCGATAGCATCTAAACGCCTTATTCCATTGAGCTGAAAATTTATATGATTATTATAAATCACTGTTGCACTAACTATAAGCATTTTGGTAAATCTAGCATTTATAGGTTTTTACAGGGGCACAACGAAAAATCCTTTATCATTATGATCTATGGGCTCAAAGTTCAGTAGCGTTAAATAAAACATCGTGTAATATAGGGAGAAAAATACTCAAACACTCTATTATGGTTTTCTCCATTTTGTTTGTTTAACAACTCCTCTTTCTTTACTTTATATACAAAACTGCTAATTACTCAATGTTCGGAAAGTCGAGTGGAGTCACTCCAGATTTTTTTTTTTTTTTTTTTTTGAGATATGAAGGATTCTGTGAAATCACGTTTTGACCTCCCTCACCCCCTCTTCGTGGGCGAATTTTGCAAAATCGTTTATTATTGGATGTCTACGTAACAGAAAGAACATGCGATTAGAAAAGTAAAATATCAAAATTACTATTATTATTATTTTTTAAATTAATATGACAACTGTTTTATATACAACTGACAAAAAATAGCAGAGTTCTTAAATCACGAGTGTTAGTCATAAAAAACTAAAAATGAGCAGTGAATGTCTTTTTAAAAACTGTTTCTTAAAGAAATATCTGAAATATAAAGAAATGCATTTATATAAAGTAGAAATTTATTTATGTCTAAAGTTATTTAATATTTTTGTTATATTCATTGAAACTAATTTATTAAAATGCATATAGAACGTTCAAAAAATGTGTTATAATGTTTTAATTAAAACTAAACTTAACTTCGGGAATAATATGCGTAAACAAAATACAGTACATACTGCTTTCAGTTCGTAGTTATTCATGTAATTCTGCAACGCTGCGTGGAATAATTTATTTTTCTAAACGAACTAATTTGCAGAATTATACAGAATTAATTTGAATTAATACAGAATTAATTTCCAAGGTTCTAAAACGTCTCCTTGTCATAGAAGTTCAATTTTCAGGTATTTTTACTCAATTATAAATGAATAGTGCTATTTTTAGGAAGTTTATTGGGTTTTCCATACCTGCATGTTATGTATAACACAAGTAAAAATTGATTATAATATTTCCTCCGTTTGAGAATGATTGAGAACGGCTATACAGCCATTTTTTGTCTGAAATCGTAGCTTTGCTTAGTGATATTGCATTCGTCTGGCATGGAAGGGGACCGACGCTCGATTCCGGCGAAGGGAAGCTGATTTTTTTCCCAGCATCAAACAAGTTCACTCAAATCTGGCCCTATTTCTCTCAAAAATAACTTGTTTCAGTTGGCTGAAATCTGAGCCGCTTACAGCAGCTCAAAGATTTGAGCGGATTTCTCTTAACGTGAGAAGTTGCCTTTCAACATGTCGATTGAGTGAAAAATGGTTCAGTGTGAGAGAATTTCCCCTTTCCATTTTTAGAAAGTCCAGATTAACTAGCAAAAATATTGGCGGGAAAATAATTTAAATAAATATTGAAGAGCAAAGCAATACATTTGACTGTTTTTATTACTTTACATTTTTATAACAACGAAGCTCAAAGGAAAAAAAATCTTTCATGAAAAAAAAGGGAACCGACTTCAAAAAACAAATATTATTCAAACAATTAAAAGTAAAATAAAAACTAGTAGGCATAGGTGGACTCTGCTCAGTTCCCCATCATATTTATGTTCTCAGAAATTTCTAGTGCGAGACATATTATAATCATGTTAAAAGAAATGAATTTGGCCAAAGCTTGATACAGTGAGAGAATCAAATCCCCGCCTAATAGGCTATCCACCGTTCACTTGGATATAATTATCTTATTCTAATTTATTATTTTATTTTATCAGGGTCATTTCTGTTGCTTAGTTTTCATGCTACTATTTCCAATGCAATAAACCTCAAAATTCATATTAATATGAAAAATTTACAATTTCGCTATGTTGATAAAATCGTAAATTACGAATAACTTACGAAAATTTCCTAGTAGAATATTTGTATTCAATCATGTTCAAACAAATATCATAAACTTAATTTTGAAGTTGTCTAATGTATTTAGGATCCTCAAAGGAAGTTTATGCTCAATTTTGCCTTATTCTGACAAGTTAAGGAAATCGTAAATTCCAAATAACTTACGAATTTTTTTAAATTGGAAAAATCATAGTCTATGATATCCATGCCAGTATCCTAAATAATATTTCGAAAGTGGTTTGACATCTTTACGATGAAAATATCCCTCAAGATTGACGTTTATGTGAAATTTTGCTCTATTCTGACATGTTAAGAAATTCGTAAATTTTCTATAACTTACGAAATCTTTATATTGGAAAATTCATCGTCATTAATATTCATGCCAGTGTCCTAAATAATATTACAAAAGTAGTCTGACATCTTTGCGATGAAAATATCTCTAAAAATTGGCGTTTATGTGAAATTTTGCCCTATACTTCCATGTTAAGAAATTCGTAAATTTCCAATAACTTGCGAAATTTTCAAAGTAGCATATTTATAGTTACTGATGTTCATTCCGGCATCAAAACTGATATTTTAAAACTGGTCTGACAGTTTTACAGTAAAAAGTTTCCATTTAATGCCCGTTTAAGTGAATTTTTGTCCTATTCTCCCATGTTAAGAAAATCGTAAATTTCTAATAACTTACGAAGTTTTTAAATTCGAATGTTGCAAATGAATAGGGTTCTTGCCAGTGTCGAAAGTAATATTTTAAAACTGATCTAACCTCTCTGCGACAATTTGTTCTTGAGATATCGTGTACACAGACTAACAAACTAACGGACTGACCCACTAACAGACTAACACACTAACAGACTAACAGACTAACAGACACCCTACAGACAGACACCATAGAAATTTTGTCATTTTCGGATTCCTCACACTTGAAAACGTGTAAAAAAGTCAAAAAACCGAGGTCGAAAATTTTCACGATTACCTAAGTTCCCCATACCTATAGTATGATGGGGAACTAATTGGCACAAAATGAAATTGTAAATTGCACTTAAAAGTATAAAACAAATTCTAAATATAATAAAATAAACATAGTAAAATAAAACTAATAATAATTTTTTAAGTCGACGCAGAATTAAATAACATATGATTCTTATTTTTACAGATTTGTTTTTATATCGATACTGTTTTCTCGAATGATTTATCGTCATAGTTTCCTTTATTATTTTAATAGCAGGCTTTACAGGCTTCGCTGGTCACTGTTTTTAAGGAAACTTTTTTCTACATCGCTTTATTAAAAAATGAAAAAATATACTGAAATCGCTCAAAAGTTCGCTTTGGGTTCCCACTGCCTTCGGCAGCGTCTGTTTCGTCCTCAGAATCTCGGGTGCCTGTCCCTATTGTCTGCGACAATGGCTTACCAGTGGACTTCCATTTGCATGATTAACATATATGACAGTTTCGATATGGACAGTATCGAAAAAATTTGAAGTAGCCTGTGAAGGTGTTCACACATATTGTTAACTTTTAATTTAATTTTAAATAAAACAAAAACTGCATAATAAATTAATGCATTATCCCATAAAAAAACTAGTATGCTGTGGCCACCACAAGACTTTCTTCTATATTTGCCTATACAAATTCACGCAGTAACAATATATAAAAAAAAAAAAAAAAAAAAAAAAAAAAAAAGATTTTTTTTCAAAGTTTTCTTTCATTAAAAAAAAAAAAATCGATAACTTTGTTTTAAATTATCACATATTTATAGTTCAACCATTCGTTTTAAAGATATTGACGAGACCTTTCGAAAGATACCCATCTTGAAAATTTACCCCCCCCCCCGGGGGGGGTACTTTCCCCTGAGGGGGGGGGGGAGGAGCGATGACCGAGATTTTTTTTCCTAATTAACTACTACTATTATCAATAATTCATATTAATTTCACAATCACAGGTTAAGAATAACTCCCATTATGTACATTTATACGAAATTTTGTCCCATACTGCCATGTTAAAAATTTAGAAAAAATACGATCACGGCACCACCTGTTGAGTGATTGATCCCCAAATCTAATCAGCCCCAGTTTATGTCAGGGGCCAACTAAATACCAAGTCTGGTTAAATTTCGTAAAAAAAAAAAAAAAAAAAAAAAAAACGATTTTTTTTCTAAGTTACTTTTTGTTAAAAGTAAAAAAAAATCGATAACTTTGTTTTAAATTATCACAGATTTATAGTTCAACCATTCGTTTTAAAGGTATTGACGAGACCTTTCGAAAGATACCCATCTTGAAAATTTACTCCCCTCGAGGGGGAACTTCCCCCCCAGGGGGGTTCACGAGGCTCCAACGCATACAAAATTTTTTCCCCAGTTGACTACCTCTATTATAAATAATTCTTGTAAATTTCATAATGATTACTAAAAAATGATTCTCTTTATGCACATTTATACAAAATTTTGCCCTATATCACCATGTTAAAAATTTAGAAAAAGCGGGATGGCAACGCAACCTGTAAGACAATTTTTACCAAAAGTTGATAGGCACTAATTTATGTCAAGGTGCAACTACATACTAATTTGTATGAAATTCTGTGCAGTAGTTCCTGAGATACAGTTGCCACAAAATTTTGTCACACACACACACACACACAGACAGACAGACAGACAGACAGACAGACAGACAGACAGACATTTTCTAAAAAGGGTCAAATCGTGTTCTACAGCTCTCAAAACGTGTAAATCCATCAAAAACCCGAGGTCGAAAATTTTTACGAATCCAATACTTTCTCTATATTACATATAGAAGAAAGTAAAAAAAAAAAGATTAATTAAATTTCAAATTAGATATTGTTTATTCAAATAATTTGTTCTGAGGCATTTAAGAATTTTTTTTTTTTTTTTTTTTTTTTTTTAAATGTCATCAGAAATTACACACTTTTAATGATACACACGACGTACACTATTATTAACATAAAACGGTAACAGAAGTCATTCATAGACTTAAATTTTATATGTTTTATAACTTAAAATCTAAAATCATAAATAAAAATGTTCATTTTTTTATTTTTTACTTTCTTCTATATGTAATATAGAGAAAGTATTGGATTCGTAAAAATTTTCGACCTCGGGTTTTTGATGGATTTACACGTTTTGAGAGCTGTAGAACACGATTTGACCATTTTTAGAAAATGTCTGTCTGTCTGTCTGTGTGTGTGTGTGACAAAATTTTGTGGCAACTATATCTGAGGAACTGCTATACAGAATTTCATACAAATTGGTGTGTAGTTGCACCTTGACATAAATTAGTGCCTATCAACTTTTGGTAAAAATTCTCTTACAGTTTGCGTTGCCATCCTGCATTTTCTAAATTTTTAACATGGTGATATAGGACAAAATTTTGTATAAATGTGCATAAAAAGAATTATTTTTTAGTAATCATTATGAAATTTACCAGAATTATTTATAATAGAGATAGTCAACTGGGAAAAAAATTTTGTATGCGTAGGAGCCTCGCCACCCCCCCTGGGGGGGAAGTCACTCCTCGAGGGGAGTAAATTTTTAAGATGGGTATCTTTCGAAAGGTCTCGTCAATACCTTTAAAACGAATGGTTGAACTATAAATCTGTGATAATTTAAAACAAAGTTATCGATTTTTTTTACTTTTAACGGAAAAAAAAAACTTAGAAAAAAACTGTGGCTGATTAGATTTGGGGATCAATCGCTCAACAGGTGGCGCTGTGATCGTATTTTTTCTAAATTTTTAACATGGACAAAAGTAGTACAAAATTTCGTATAAATGTACAGTCGGGGAAAAAAAAAACGCAACACTCAACGTAACTTCGTTGCTAATTGATGTAGAAAAATGTAATAGGTATCATTCGACGGGGAATTGTGAGTAGTTTCAGAAAATGAACTGAAATTTTCAATTGGGGGTCGTCTACATATTAAAACGCGCACCAACTTTGATTTTTTCAATGGTAACACCCTATTTTTGTTTTATATTTGAATTCCTGGGATCGCGACAACGCGAAAAAGTATATTGGTTATATATTTTACTTATTTTTTCACAGAGTTATAAGCGTTCAAAGTTTGAGAGTCCTAATGTTAAATTCATATTTCAAACTTTTATTAATATCTTCGCCAAAAATAACTTGATCGATATAATTTTTTTTTTACGAGATACAGTGAAGAAACCCAAACATAATCCATCATTATTTTTGATTCTCAAAAATATTTTTAATTCTGAAAAATATTAATAAATTCATATTCATAAAAATAATGAATTATGACCTATATTAATTTTTACATAAAATGAATCCTAATGCTGAAAAATATGGGTGTGCAAATTTACAGCTCATTCCAGTTATTAGTTTTCGAGATATAAATAAATCTTTCTTTTGGAGTGGTTTAGGGGACCGTCTCTTATAAAGTTTTGCATGAGATAACGAATAAAATCTTAAAAAATAACAAAGAAAATTAAACAAAATATTTTTATTTTTTATTTACGGGTCAAATTATATAACAACAACGTGAAACGCAAAGCAATGAAACAAAAATGTTGATTTTTAGACATTAGTGCTCGCATCAAGAATTCCTGTTTTCTAAAGAAAGCAAACCCCGCCTTCATCGTTCTTCAAAACAAAACAATACGGAAAAAAAAAAAAAAGTAAATGTGACATTGAGTATTCGTGTTAAGCCCCTTATTTCATGTTGACAAAAATATGCACAAGTGGGATATACTTCATCGATTTATTGGTGATAAATTTTGAATTTTTTAAACAAACTCTAGAAGAAAAAAAATTAACGAAATAGGCGGGGTTTACTGTTTTAAATAGAAAAATAGGTTTAATGTGAAATTGTCAAATATAAAAAACGAATGGAATTGGAATGCAAGACAGACTTGTAAAGTCGTTTCTTAACTACCGTCATAGTTAAAAAAGTCTTAATCATTTGCTTCATATATTGCTTTATTTTATTTTATTTATTTACTTACTTATTTATTTTGTAGGGGGACGATTATTATTTTAAGGACACTTTAGTCTTTAAAATTTTATTAATATATTTTAACTTTATACATTTTTAAAAACATACTTTAACTTTTATAAATATATTTTAACACTTTTTGCGACTGCAGGATTTTGTCTTTTGACAGTAAGACCCGCCTACAAGCGTTATACTCTCAAAATAAAATATATCAGAACAAATTTTCTGTATTCACAATTATATTACAAATGGATATACATTATAATTACATTCTTTCTAATCAATATATTTCTATCCATAGTATATTTCATTGCAAAAATATGAACTTTGGGTATACACTTAAAAAATATGTAACACACAAATTACGAAAGTAACGCCCACTGACAGAGTTACAAATTTTCAAATGGAGTGAATCTATGTCAGCAGTCTCGAAAGGAATAATTAAGAAATTATATTTTCATAGAAATTATAAAACGAATCGTACAGTTCCAAAGAGTTCAACTGACCCAAAACTGGTAACTGCGATTAAAATTGTTTAATATTTACTTCATGAACCCTTACAATAATTTATCCTAAAAGATTTAGTTTATGCATTGTTGTATATATATATATATATATATATATATATATTATTTCATTTCGTATACTATGTTACATCTACGAAAGAAAATTAAGGCTTTATTTGTGATCAGTACAGCCATAATAGACACTTTTACTTGAAAAATATTGCACTTTTTTCAGAGTACTGTATGGACTAATCGCAAGTGTAATGTATTTAAACAG
>CAWVNO010002144.1:0-26051 GCA_963930645.1 Salticus scenicus | reverse complement strand
TCTTTTGCAGATTCTGGAAGTGATTGCGATCGCAAAGCTCTATTAGCGGCTGTGGAATCGACTTTTAAAAATGAGAGGGCGTAAAATTCGACAAAAAAATTTCGCGACGAAATCGAGCACATGCCTTCATAAAACGGCTCTCCTGGCCAAATGGTTTAACTTTGGCAGGTCCCTCGTGCTTTATCATGAAAGTAGACTTCGTGGGGCAGATTCTGGAAGTGATTGCGATCGCAAAGCTCTATTAGTTGCTTTGGAATCGGCTTTTGAAAAAAATTTCTGCGAAAATCGCAAAAATTTTGGGTATCGAAATCTGGCAAAAGTCTGCATAAAAGGGCTCTCCTGGCCAAATGGTTTAACTTTGGCAGGTCCCTGCTGGTCTGTTATGAAAACTAGAATATCTTTTGCAGATTCTGGAAGTGATTGCGATCGCAAAGCTCTATTAGCGGCTGTGGAATCGACTTTTAAAAATGAGAGGGCGTAAAATTCGACAAAAAAATTTCGCGACGAAATCGAGCACATGCCTTCATAAAACGGCTCTCCTGGCCAAATGGTTTAACTTTGGCAGGTCCCTCGTGCTTTATCATGAAAGTAGACTTCGTGGGGCAGATTCTGGAAGTGATTGCGATCGCAAAGCTCTATTAGTTGCTTTGGAATCGGCTTTTGAAAAAAATTTCTGCGAAAATCGCAAAAATTTTGGGTATCGAAATCTGGCAAAAGTCTGCATAAAAGGGCTCTCCTGGCCAAATGGTTTAACTTTGGCAGGTCCCTGCTGGTCTGTTATGAAACTAGAATATCTTTTGCAGATTCTGGAAGTGATTGCGATCGCAAAGCTCTATTAGCGGCTGTGGAATCGACTTTTAAAAATGAGAGGGCGTAAAATTCGACAAAAAATTTCGCGACGAAATCGAGCACATGCCTTCATAAAACGGCTCTCCTGGCCAAATGGTTTAACTTTGGCAGGTCCCTCGTGCTTTATCATGAAAGTAGACTTCGTGGGGCAGATTCTGGAAGTGATTGCGATCGCAAAGCTCTATTAGTTGCTTTGGAATCGGCTTTTGAAAAAAATTCTGCGAAAATCGCAAAAATTTTGGGTATCGAAATCTGGCAAAAGTCTGCATAAAAGGGCTCTCCTGGCCAAATGGTTTAACTTTGCAGGTCCCTGCTGGTCTGTTATGAAACTAGAATATCTTTTGCAGATTCTGGAAGTGATTGCGATCGCAAAGCTCTATTAGCGGCTGTGGAATCGACTTTTAAAAATGAGAGGGCGTAAAATTCGACAAAAAAATTTCGCGACGAAATCGAGCACATGCCTTCATAAAACGGCTCTCCTGGCCAAATGGTTTAACTTTGGCAGGTCCCTCGTGCTTTATCATGAAAGTAGACTTCGTGGGGCAGATTCTGGAAGTGATTGCGATCGCAAAGCTCTATTAGTTGCTTTGGAATCGGCTTTTGAAAAAAATTCTGCGAAAATCGCAAAAATTTTGGGTATCGAAATCTGGCAAAAGTCTGCATAAAAGGGCTCTCCTGGCCAAATGGTTTAACTTTGGCAGGTCCCTGCTGGTCTGTTATGAAACTAGAATATCTTTTGCAGATTCTGGAAGTGATTGCGATCGCAAAGCTCTATTAGCGGCTGTGGAATCGACTTTTAAAAATGAGAGGGCGTAAAATTCGACAAAAAAATTTCGCGACGAAATCGAGCACATGCCTTCATAAAACGGCTCTCCTGGCCAAATGGTTTAACTTTGGCAGGTCCCTCGTGCTTTATCATGAAAGTAGACTTCGTGGGGCAGATTCTGGAAGTGATTGCGATCGCAAAGCTCTATTAGTTGCTTTGGAATCGGCTTTTGAAAAAAATTCTGCGAAAATCGCAAAAATTTTGGGTATCGAAATCTGGCAAAAGTCTGCATAAAAGGGCTCTCCTGGCCAAATGGTTTAACTTTGGCAGGTCCCTGCTGGTCTGTTATGAAACTAGAATATCTTTTGCAGATTCTGGAAGTGATTGCGATCGCAAAGCTCTATTAGCGGCTGTGGAATCGACTTTTAAAAATGAGAGGGCGTAAAATTCGACAAAAAAATTTCGCGACGAAATCGAGCACATGCCTTCATAAAACGGCTCTCCTGGCCAAATGGTTTAACTTTGGCAGGTCCCTCGTGCTTTATCATGAAAGTAGACTTCGTGGGGCAGATTCTGGAAGTGATTGCGATCGCAAAGCTCTATTAGTTGCTTTGGAATCGGCTTTTGAAAAAAATTCTGCGAAAATCGCAAAAATTTTGGGTATCGAAATCTGGCAAAAGTCTGCATAAAAGGGCTCTCCTGGCCAAATGGTTTAACTTTGGCAGGTCCCTGCTGGTCTGTTATGAAACTAGAATATCTTTTGCAGATTCTGGAAGTGATTGCGATCGCAAAGCTCTATTAGCGGCTGTGGAATCGACTTTTAAAAATGAGAGGGCGTAAAATTCGACAAAAAAATTTCGCGACGAAATCGAGCACATGCCTTCATAAAACGGCTCTCCTGGCCAAATGGTTTAACTTTGGCAGGTCCCTCGTGCTTTATCATGAAAGTAGACTTCGTGGGGCAGATTCTGGAAGTGATTGCGATCGCAAAGCTCTATTAGTTGCTTTGGAATCGGCTTTTGAAAAAAATTCTGCGAAAATCGCAAAAATTTTGGGTATCGAAATCTGGCAAAAGTCTGCATAAAAGGGCTCTCCTGGCCAAATGGTTTAACTTTGGCAGGTCCCTGCTGGTCTGTTATGAAACTAGAATATCTTTTGCAGATTCTGGAAGTGATTGCGATCGCAAAGCTCTATTAGCGGCTGTGGAATCGACTTTTAAAAATGAGAGGGCGTAAAATTCGACAAAAAAATTTCGCGACGAAATCGAGCACATGCCTTCATAAAACGGCTCTCCTGGCCAAATGGTTTAACTTTGGCAGGTCCCTCGTGCTTTATCATGAAAGTAGACTTCGTGGGGCAGATTCTGGAAGTGATTGCGATCGCAAAGCTCTATTAGTTGCTTTGGAATCGGCTTTTGAAAAAAATTCTGCGAAAATCGCAAAAATTTTGGGTATCGAAATCTGGCAAAAGTCTGCATAAAAGGGCTCTCCTGGCCAAATGGTTTAACTTTGGCAGGTCCCTGCTGGTCTGTTATGAAACTAGAATATCTTTTGCAGATTCTGGAAGTGATTGCGATCGCAAAGCTCTATTAGCGGCTGTGGAATCGACTTTTAAAAATGAGAGGGCGTAAAATTCGACAAAAAAATTTCGCGACGAAATCGAGCACATGCCTTCATAAAACGGCTCTCCTGGCCAAATGGTTTAACTTTGGCAGGTCCCTCGTGCTTTATCATGAAAGTAGACTTCGTGGGGCAGATTCTGGAAGTGATTGCGATCGCAAAGCTCTATTAGTTGCTTTGGAATCGGCTTTTGAAAAAAATTCTGCGAAAATCGCAAAAATTTTGGGTATCGAAATCTGGCAAAAGTCTGCATAAAAGGGCTCTCCTGGCCAAATGGTTTAACTTTGGCAGGTCCCTGCTGGTCTGTTATGAAACTAGAATATCTTTTGCAGATTCTGGAAGTGATTGCGATCGCAAAGCTCTATTAGCGGCTGTGGAATCGACTTTTAAAAATGAGAGGGCGTAAAATTCGACAAAAAAATTTCGCGACGAAATCGAGCACATGCCTTCATAAAACGGCTCTCCTGGCCAAATGGTTTAACTTTGGCAGGTCCCTCGTGCTTTATCATGAAAGTAGACTTCGTGGGGCAGATTCTGGAAGTGATTGCGATCGCAAAGCTCTATTAGTTGCTTTGGAATCGGCTTTTGAAAAAAATTCTGCGAAAATCGCAAAAATTTTGGGTATCGAAATCTGGCAAAAGTCTGCATAAAAGGGCTCTCCTGGCCAAATGGTTTAACTTTGGCAGGTCCCTGCTGGTCTGTTATGAAACTAGAATATCTTTTGCAGATTCTGGAAGTGATTGCGATCGCAAAGCTCTATTAGCGGCTGTGGAATCGACTTTTAAAAATGAGAGGGCGTAAAATTCGACAAAAAAATTTCGCGACGAAATCGAGCACATGCCTTCATAAAACGGCTCTCCTGGCCAAATGGTTTAACTTTGGCAGGTCCCTCGTGCTTTATCATGAAAGTAGACTTCGTGGGGCAGATTCTGGAAGTGATTGCGATCGCAAAGCTCTATTAGTTGCTTTGGAATCGGCTTTTGAAAAAAATTCTGCGAAAATCGCAAAAATTTTGGGTATCGAAATCTGGCAAAAGTCTGCATAAAAGGGCTCTCCTGGCCAAATGGTTTAACTTTGGCAGGTCCCTGCTGGTCTGTTATGAAACTAGAATATCTTTTGCAGATTCTGGAAGTGATTGCGATCGCAAAGCTCTATTAGCGGCTGTGGAATCGACTTTTAAAAATGAGAGGGCGTAAAATTCGACAAAAAAATTTCGCGACGAAATCGAGCACATGCCTTCATAAAACGGCTCTCCTGGCCAAATGGTTTAACTTTGGCAGGTCCCTCGTGCTTTATCATGAAAGTAGACTTCGTGGGGCAGATTCTGGAAGTGATTGCGATCGCAAAGCTCTATTAGTTGCTTTGGAATCGGCTTTTGAAAAAAATTCTGCGAAAATCGCAAAAATTTTGGGTATCGAAATCTGGCAAAAGTCTGCATAAAAGGGCTCTCCTGGCCAAATGGTTTAACTTTGGCAGGTCCCTGCTGGTCTGTTATGAAACTAGAATATCTTTTGCAGATTCTGGAAGTGATTGCGATCGCAAAGCTCTATTAGCGGCTGTGGAATCGACTTTTAAAAATGAGAGGGCGTAAAATTCGACAAAAAAATTTCGCGACGAAATCGAGCACATGCCTTCATAAAACGGCTCTCCTGGCCAAATGGTTTAACTTTGGCAGGTCCCTCGTGCTTTATCATGAAAGTAGACTTCGTGGGGCAGATTCTGGAAGTGATTGCGATCGCAAAGCTCTATTAGTTGCTTTGGAATCGGCTTTTGAAAAAAATTCTGCGAAAATCGCAAAAATTTTGGGTATCGAAATCTGGCAAAAGTCTGCATAAAAGGGCTCTCCTGGCCAAATGGTTTAACTTTGGCAGGTCCCTGCTGGTCTGTTATGAAACTAGAATATCTTTTGCAGATTCTGGAAGTGATTGCGATCGCAAAGCTCTATTAGCGGCTGTGGAATCGACTTTTAAAAATGAGAGGGCGTAAAATTCGACAAAAAAATTTCGCGACGAAATCGAGCACATGCCTTCATAAAACGGCTCTCCTGGCCAAATGGTTTAACTTTGGCAGGTCCCTCGTGCTTTATCATGAAAGTAGACTTCGTGGGGCAGATTCTGGAAGTGATTGCGATCGCAAAGCTCTATTAGTTGCTTTGGAATCGGCTTTTGAAAAAAATTCTGCGAAAATCGCAAAAATTTTGGGTATCGAAATCTGGCAAAAGTCTGCATAAAAGGGCTCTCCTGGCCAAATGGTTTAACTTTGGCAGGTCCCTGCTGGTCTGTTATGAAACTAGAATATCTTTTGCAGATTCTGGAAGTGATTGCGATCGCAAAGCTCTATTAGCGGCTGTGGAATCGACTTTTAAAAATGAGAGGGCGTAAAATTCGACAAAAAAATTTCGCGACGAAATCGAGCACATGCCTTCATAAAACGGCTCTCCTGGCCAAATGGTTTAACTTTGGCAGGTCCCTCGTGCTTTATCATGAAAGTAGACTTCGTGGGGCAGATTCTGGAAGTGATTGCGATCGCAAAGCTCTATTAGTTGCTTTGGAATCGGCTTTTGAAAAAAATTCTGCGAAAATCGCAAAAATTTTGGGTATCGAAATCTGGCAAAAGTCTGCATAAAAGGGCTCTCCTGGCCAAATGGTTTAACTTTGGCAGGTCCCTGCTGGTCTGTTATGAAACTAGAATATCTTTTGCAGATTCTGGAAGTGATTGCGATCGCAAAGCTCTATTAGCGGCTGTGGAATCGACTTTTAAAAATGAGAGGGCGTAAAATTCGACAAAAAAATTTCGCGACGAAATCGAGCACATGCCTTCATAAAACGGCTCTCCTGGCCAAATGGTTTAACTTTGGCAGGTCCCTCGTGCTTTATCATGAAAGTAGACTTCGTGGGGCAGATTCTGGAAGTGATTGCGATCGCAAAGCTCTATTAGTTGCTTTGGAATCGGCTTTTGAAAAAAATTCTGCGAAAATCGCAAAAATTTTGGGTATCGAAATCTGGCAAAAGTCTGCATAAAAGGGCTCTCCTGGCCAAATGGTTTAACTTTGGCAGGTCCCTGCTGGTCTGTTATGAAACTAGAATATCTTTTGCAGATTCTGGAAGTGATTGCGATCGCAAAGCTCTATTAGCGGCTGTGGAATCGACTTTTAAAAATGAGAGGGCGTAAAATTCGACAAAAAAATTTCGCGACGAAATCGAGCACATGCCTTCATAAAACGGCTCTCCTGGCCAAATGGTTTAACTTTGGCAGGTCCCTCGTGCTTTATCATGAAAGTAGACTTCGTGGGGCAGATTCTGGAAGTGATTGCGATCGCAAAGCTCTATTAGTTGCTTTGGAATCGGCTTTTGAAAAAAATTCTGCGAAAATCGCAAAAATTTTGGGTATCGAAATCTGGCAAAAGTCTGCATAAAAGGGCTCTCCTGGCCAAATGGTTTAACTTTGGCAGGTCCCTGCTGGTCTGTTATGAAACTAGAATATCTTTTGCAGATTCTGGAAGTGATTGCGATCGCAAAGCTCTATTAGCGGCTGTGGAATCGACTTTTAAAAATGAGAGGGCGTAAAATTCGACAAAAAAATTTCGCGACGAAATCGAGCACATGCCTTCATAAAACGGCTCTCCTGGCCAAATGGTTTAACTTTGGCAGGTCCCTCGTGCTTTATCATGAAAGTAGACTTCGTGGGGCAGATTCTGGAAGTGATTGCGATCGCAAAGCTCTATTAGTTGCTTTGGAATCGGCTTTTGAAAAAAATTCTGCGAAAATCGCAAAAATTTTGGGTATCGAAATCTGGCAAAAGTCTGCATAAAAGGGCTCTCCTGGCCAAATGGTTTAACTTTGGCAGGTCCCTGCTGGTCTGTTATGAAACTAGAATATCTTTTGCAGATTCTGGAAGTGATTGCGATCGCAAAGCTCTATTAGCGGCTGTGGAATCGACTTTTAAAAATGAGAGGGCGTAAAATTCGACAAAAAAATTTCGCGACGAAATCGAGCACATGCCTTCATAAAACGGCTCTCCTGGCCAAATGGTTTAACTTTGGCAGGTCCCTCGTGCTTTATCATGAAAGTAGACTTCGTGGGGCAGATTCTGGAAGTGATTGCGATCGCAAAGCTCTATTAGTTGCTTTGGAATCGGCTTTTGAAAAAAATTCTGCGAAAATCGCAAAAATTTTGGGTATCGAAATCTGGCAAAAGTCTGCATAAAAGGGCTCTCCTGGCCAAATGGTTTAACTTTGGCAGGTCCCTGCTGGTCTGTTATGAAACTAGAATATCTTTTGCAGATTCTGGAAGTGATTGCGATCGCAAAGCTCTATTAGCGGCTGTGGAATCGACTTTTAAAAATGAGAGGGCGTAAAATTCGACAAAAAAATTTCGCGACGAAATCGAGCACATGCCTTCATAAAACGGCTCTCCTGGCCAAATGGTTTAACTTTGGCAGGTCCCTCGTGCTTTATCATGAAAGTAGACTTCGTGGGGCAGATTCTGGAAGTGATTGCGATCGCAAAGCTCTATTAGTTGCTTTGGAATCGGCTTTTGAAAAAAATTCTGCGAAAATCGCAAAAATTTTGGGTATCGAAATCTGGCAAAAGTCTGCATAAAAGGGCTCTCCTGGCCAAATGGTTTAACTTTGGCAGGTCCCTGCTGGTCTGTTATGAAACTAGAATATCTTTTGCAGATTCTGGAAGTGATTGCGATCGCAAAGCTCTATTAGCGGCTGTGGAATCGACTTTTAAAAATGAGAGGGCGTAAAATTCGACAAAAAAATTTCGCGACGAAATCGAGCACATGCCTTCATAAAACGGCTCTCCTGGCCAAATGGTTTAACTTTGGCAGGTCCCTCGTGCTTTATCATGAAAGTAGACTTCGTGGGGCAGATTCTGGAAGTGATTGCGATCGCAAAGCTCTATTAGTTGCTTTGGAATCGGCTTTTGAAAAAAATTCTGCGAAAATCGCAAAAATTTTGGGTATCGAAATCTGGCAAAAGTCTGCATAAAAGGGCTCTCCTGGCCAAATGGTTTAACTTTGGCAGGTCCCTGCTGGTCTGTTATGAAACTAGAATATCTTTTGCAGATTCTGGAAGTGATTGCGATCGCAAAGCTCTATTAGCGGCTGTGGAATCGACTTTTAAAAATGAGAGGGCGTAAAATTCGACAAAAAAATTTCGCGACGAAATCGAGCACATGCCTTCATAAAACGGCTCTCCTGGCCAAATGGTTTAACTTTGGCAGGTCCCTCGTGCTTTATCATGAAAGTAGACTTCGTGGGGCAGATTCTGGAAGTGATTGCGATCGCAAAGCTCTATTAGTTGCTTTGGAATCGGCTTTTGAAAAAAATTCTGCGAAAATCGCAAAAATTTTGGGTATCGAAATCTGGCAAAAGTCTGCATAAAAGGGCTCTCCTGGCCAAATGGTTTAACTTTGGCAGGTCCCTGCTGGTCTGTTATGAAACTAGAATATCTTTTGCAGATTCTGGAAGTGATTGCGATCGCAAAGCTCTATTAGCGGCTGTGGAATCGACTTTTAAAAATGAGAGGGCGTAAAATTCGACAAAAAAATTTCGCGACGAAATCGAGCACATGCCTTCATAAAACGGCTCTCCTGGCCAAATGGTTTAACTTTGGCAGGTCCCTCGTGCTTTATCATGAAAGTAGACTTCGTGGGGCAGATTCTGGAAGTGATTGCGATCGCAAAGCTCTATTAGTTGCTTTGGAATCGGCTTTTGAAAAAAATTCTGCGAAAATCGCAAAAATTTTGGGTATCGAAATCTGGCAAAAGTCTGCATAAAAGGGCTCTCCTGGCCAAATGGTTTAACTTTGGCAGGTCCCTGCTGGTCTGTTATGAAACTAGAATATCTTTTGCAGATTCTGGAAGTGATTGCGATCGCAAAGCTCTATTAGCGGCTGTGGAATCGACTTTTAAAAATGAGAGGGCGTAAAATTCGACAAAAAAATTTCGCGACGAAATCGAGCACATGCCTTCATAAAACGGCTCTCCTGGCCAAATGGTTTAACTTTGGCAGGTCCCTCGTGCTTTATCATGAAAGTAGACTTCGTGGGGCAGATTCTGGAAGTGATTGCGATCGCAAAGCTCTATTAGTTGCTTTGGAATCGGCTTTTGAAAAAAATTCTGCGAAAATCGCAAAAATTTTGGGTATCGAAATCTGGCAAAAGTCTGCATAAAAGGGCTCTCCTGGCCAAATGGTTTAACTTTGGCAGGTCCCTGCTGGTCTGTTATGAAACTAGAATATCTTTTGCAGATTCTGGAAGTTATTGCGATCGCAAAGCTCTATTAGCGGCTGTGGAATCGACTTTTAAAAATGAGAGGGCGTAAAATTCGACAAAAAAATTTCGCGACGAAATCGAGCACATGCCTTCATAAAACGGCTCTCCTGGCCAAATGGTTTAACTTTGGCAGGTCCCTCGTGCTTTATCATGAAAGTAGACTTCGTGGGGCAGATTCTGGAAGTGATTGCGATCGCAAAGCTCTATTAGTTGCTTTGGAATCGGCTTTTGAAAAAAATTCTGCGAAAATCGCAAAAATTTTGGGTATCGAAATCTGGCAAAAGTCTGCATAAAAGGGCTCTCCTGGCCAAATGGTTTAACTTTGGCAGGTCCCTGCTGGTCTGTTATGAAACTAGAATATCTTTTGCAGATTCTGGAAGTGATTGCGATCGCAAAGCTCTATTAGCGGCTGTGGAATCGACTTTTAAAAATGAGAGGGCGTAAAATTCGACAAAAAAATTTCGCGACGAAATCGAGCACATGCCTTCATAAAACGGCTCTCCTGGCCAAATGGTTTAACTTTGGCAGGTCCCTCGTGCTTTATCATGAAAGTAGACTTCGTGGGGCAGATTCTGGAAGTGATTGCGATCGCAAAGCTCTATTAGTTGCTTTGGAATCGGCTTTTGAAAAAAATTCTGCGAAAATCGCAAAAATTTTGGGTATCGAAATCTGGCAAAAGTCTGCATAAAAGGGCTCTCCTGGCCAAATGGTTTAACTTTGGCAGGTCCCTGCTGGTCTGTTATGAAACTAGAATATCTTTTGCAGATTCTGGAAGTGATTGCGATCGCAAAGCTCTATTAGCGGCTGTGGAATCGACTTTTAAAAATGAGAGGGCGTAAAATTCGACAAAAAAATTTCGCGACGAAATCGAGCACATGCCTTCATAAAACGGCTCTCCTGGCCAAATGGTTTAACTTTGGCAGGTCCCTCGTGCTTTATCATGAAAGTAGACTTCGTGGGGCAGATTCTGGAAGTGATTGCGATCGCAAAGCTCTATTAGTTGCTTTGGAATCGGCTTTTGAAAAAAATTCTGCGAAAATCGCAAAAATTTTGGGTATCGAAATCT
Source organism: Salticus scenicus (assembly GCA_963930645.1). NCBI lineage: Eukaryota > Metazoa > Arthropoda > Arachnida > Araneae > Salticidae > Salticus > Salticus scenicus. The sequence continues at coordinate 15,469 of CAWVNO010002144.1, read as the reverse complement.
GGCAAAAGTCTGCATAAAAGGGCTCTCCTGGCCAAATGGTTTAACTTTGGCAGGTCCCTGCTGGTCTGTTATGAAACTAGAATATCTTTTGCAGATTCTGGAAGTGATTGCGATCGCAAAGCTCTATTAGCGGCTGTGGAATCGACTTTTAAAAATGAGAGGGCGTAAAATTCGACAAAAAAATTTCGCGACGAAATCGAGCACATGCCTTCATAAAACGGCTCTCCTGGCCAAATGGTTTAACTTTGGCAGGTCCCTCGTGCTTTATCATGAAAGTAGACTTCGTGGGGCAGATTCTGGAAGTGATTGCGATCGCAAAGCTCTATTAGTTGCTTTGGAATCGGCTTTTGAAAAAAATTCTGCGAAAATCGCAAAAATTTTGGGTATCGAAATCTGGCAAAAGTCTGCATAAAAGGGCTCTCCTGGCCAAATGGTTTAACTTTGGCAGGTCCCTGCTGGTCTGTTATGAAACTAGAATATCTTTTGCAGATTCTGGAAGTGATTGCGATCGCAAAGCTCTATTAGCGGCTGTGGAATCGACTTTTAAAAATGAGAGGGCGTAAAATTCGACAAAAAAATTTCGCGACGAAATCGAGCACATGCCTTCATAAAACGGCTCTCCTGGCCAAATGGTTTAACTTTGGCAGGTCCCTCGTGCTTTATCATGAAAGTAGACTTCGTGGGGCAGATTCTGGAAGTGATTGCGATCGCAAAGCTCTATTAGTTGCTTTGGAATCGGCTTTTGAAAAAAATTCTGCGAAAATCGCAAAAATTTTGGGTATCGAAATCTGGCAAAAGTCTGCATAAAAGGGCTCTCCTGGCCAAATGGTTTAACTTTGGCAGGTCCCTGCTGGTCTGTTATGAAACTAGAATATCTTTTGCAGATTCTGGAAGTGATTGCGATCGCAAAGCTCTATTAGCGGCTGTGGAATCGACTTTTAAAAATGAGAGGGCGTAAAATTCGACAAAAAAATTTCGCGACGAAATCGAGCACATGCCTTCATAAAACGGCTCTCCTGGCCAAATGGTTTAACTTTGGCAGGTCCCTCGTGCTTTATCATGAAAGTAGACTTCGTGGGGCAGATTCTGGAAGTGATTGCGATCGCAAAGCTCTATTAGTTGCTTTGGAATCGGCTTTTGAAAAAAATTCTGCGAAAATCGCAAAAATTTTGGGTATCGAAATCTGGCAAAAGTCTGCATAAAAGGGCTCTCCTGGCCAAATGGTTTAACTTTGGCAGGTCCCTGCTGGTCTGTTATGAAACTAGAATATCTTTTGCAGATTCTGGAAGTGATTGCGATCGCAAAGCTCTATTAGCGGCTGTGGAATCGACTTTTAAAAATGAGAGGGCGTAAAATTCGACAAAAAAATTTCGCGACGAAATCGAGCACATGCCTTCATAAAACGGCTCTCCTGGCCAAATGGTTTAACTTTGGCAGGTCCCTCGTGCTTTATCATGAAAGTAGACTTCGTGGGGCAGATTCTGGAAGTGATTGCGATCGCAAAGCTCTATTAGTTGCTTTGGAATCGGCTTTTGAAAAAAATTCTGCGAAAATCGCAAAAATTTTGGGTATCGAAATCTGGCAAAAGTCTGCATAAAAGGGCTCTCCTGGCCAAATGGTTTAACTTTGGCAGGTCCCTGCTGGTCTGTTATGAAACTAGAATATCTTTTGCAGATTCTGGAAGTGATTGCGATCGCAAAGCTCTATTAGCGGCTGTGGAATCGACTTTTAAAAATGAGAGGGCGTAAAATTCGACAAAAAAATTTCGCGACGAAATCGAGCACATGCCTTCATAAAACGGCTCTCCTGGCCAAATGGTTTAACTTTGGCAGGTCCCTCGTGCTTTATCATGAAAGTAGACTTCGTGGGGCAGATTCTGGAAGTGATTGCGATCGCAAAGCTCTATTAGTTGCTTTGGAATCGGCTTTTGAAAAAAATTCTGCGAAAATCGCAAAAATTTTGGGTATCGAAATCTGGCAAAAGTCTGCATAAAAGGGCTCTCCTGGCCAAATGGTTTAACTTTGGCAGGTCCCTGCTGGTCTGTTATGAAACTAGAATATCTTTTGCAGATTCTGGAAGTGATTGCGATCGCAAAGCTCTATTAGCGGCTGTGGAATCGACTTTTAAAAATGAGAGGGCGTAAAATTCGACAAAAAAATTTCGCGACGAAATCGAGCACATGCCTTCATAAAACGGCTCTCCTGGCCAAATGGTTTAACTTTGGCAGGTCCCTCGTGCTTTATCATGAAAGTAGACTTCGTGGGGCAGATTCTGGAAGTGATTGCGATCGCAAAGCTCTATTAGTTGCTTTGGAATCGGCTTTTGAAAAAAATTCTGCGAAAATCGCAAAAATTTTGGGTATCGAAATCTGGCAAAAGTCTGCATAAAAGGGCTCTCCTGGCCAAATGGTTTAACTTTGGCAGGTCCCTGCTGGTCTGTTATGAAACTAGAATATCTTTTGCAGATTCTGGAAGTGATTGCGATCGCAAAGCTCTATTAGCGGCTGTGGAATCGACTTTTAAAAATGAGAGGGCGTAAAATTCGACAAAAAAATTTCGCGACGAAATCGAGCACATGCCTTCATAAAACGGCTCTCCTGGCCAAATGGTTTAACTTTGGCAGGTCCCTCGTGCTTTATCATGAAAGTAGACTTCGTGGGGCAGATTCTGGAAGTGATTGCGATCGCAAAGCTCTATTAGTTGCTTTGGAATCGGCTTTTGAAAAAAATTCTGCGAAAATCGCAAAAATTTTGGGTATCGAAATCTGGCAAAAGTCTGCATAAAAGGGCTCTCCTGGCCAAATGGTTTAACTTTGGCAGGTCCCTGCTGGTCTGTTATGAAACTAGAATATCTTTTGCAGATTCTGGAAGTGATTGCGATCGCAAAGCTCTATTAGCGGCTGTGGAATCGACTTTTAAAAATGAGAGGGCGTAAAATTCGACAAAAAAATTTCGCGACGAAATCGAGCACATGCCTTCATAAAACGGCTCTCCTGGCCAAATGGTTTAACTTTGGCAGGTCCCTCGTGCTTTATCATGAAAGTAGACTTCGTGGGGCAGATTCTGGAAGTGATTGCGATCGCAAAGCTCTATTAGTTGCTTTGGAATCGGCTTTTGAAAAAAATTCTGCGAAAATCGCAAAAATTTTGGGTATCGAAATCTGGCAAAAGTCTGCATAAAAGGGCTCTCCTGGCCAAATGGTTTAACTTTGGCAGGTCCCTGCTGGTCTGTTATGAAACTAGAATATCTTTTGCAGATTCTGGAAGTGATTGCGATCGCAAAGCTCTATTAGCGGCTGTGGAATCGACTTTTAAAAATGAGAGGGCGTAAAATTCGACAAAAAAATTTCGCGACGAAATCGAGCACATGCCTTCATAAAACGGCTCTCCTGGCCAAATGGTTTAACTTTGGCAGGTCCCTCGTGCTTTATCATGAAAGTAGACTTCGTGGGGCAGATTCTGGAAGTGATTGCGATCGCAAAGCTCTATTAGTTGCTTTGGAATCGGCTTTTGAAAAAAATTCTGCGAAAATCGCAAAAATTTTGGGTATCGAAATCTGGCAAAAGTCTGCATAAAAGGGCTCTCCTGGCCAAATGGTTTAACTTTGGCAGGTCCCTGCTGGTCTGTTATGAAACTAGAATATCTTTTGCAGATTCTGGAAGTGATTGCGATCGCAAAGCTCTATTAGCGGCTGTGGAATCGACTTTTAAAAATGAGAGGGCGTAAAATTCGACAAAAAAATTTCGCGACGAAATCGAGCACATGCCTTCATAAAACGGCTCTCCTGGCCAAATGGTTTAACTTTGGCAGGTCCCTCGTGCTTTATCATGAAAGTAGACTTCGTGGGGCAGATTCTGGAAGTGATTGCGATCGCAAAGCTCTATTAGTTGCTTTGGAATCGGCTTTTGAAAAAAATTCTGCGAAAATCGCAAAAATTTTGGGTATCGAAATCTGGCAAAAGTCTGCATAAAAGGGCTCTCCTGGCCAAATGGTTTAACTTTGGCAGGTCCCTGCTGGTCTGTTATGAAACTAGAATATCTTTTGCAGATTCTGGAAGTGATTGCGATCGCAAAGCTCTATTAGCGGCTGTGGAATCGACTTTTAAAAATGAGAGGGCGTAAAATTCGACAAAAAAATTTCGCGACGAAATCGAGCACATGCCTTCATAAAACGGCTCTCCTGGCCAAATGGTTTAACTTTGGCAGGTCCCTCGTGCTTTATCATGAAAGTAGACTTCGTGGGGCAGATTCTGGAAGTGATTGCGATCGCAAAGCTCTATTAGTTGCTTTGGAATCGGCTTTTGAAAAAAATTCTGCGAAAATCGCAAAAATTTTGGGTATCGAAATCTGGCAAAAGTCTGCATAAAAGGGCTCTCCTGGCCAAATGGTTTAACTTTGGCAGGTCCCTGCTGGTCTGTTATGAAACTAGAATATCTTTTGCAGATTCTGGAAGTGATTGCGATCGCAAAGCTCTATTAGCGGCTGTGGAATCGACTTTTAAAAATGAGAGGGCGTAAAATTCGACAAAAAAATTTCGCGACGAAATCGAGCACATGCCTTCATAAAACGGCTCTCCTGGCCAAATGGTTTAACTTTGGCAGGTCCCTCGTGCTTTATCATGAAAGTAGACTTCGTGGGGCAGATTCTGGAAGTGATTGCGATCGCAAAGCTCTATTAGTTGCTTTGGAATCGGCTTTTGAAAAAAATTCTGCGAAAATCGCAAAAATTTTGGGTATCGAAATCTGGCAAAAGTCTGCATAAAAGGGCTCTCCTGGCCAAATGGTTTAACTTTGGCAGGTCCCTGCTGGTCTGTTATGAAACTAGAATATCTTTTGCAGATTCTGGAAGTGATTGCGATCGCAAAGCTCTATTAGCGGCTGTGGAATCGACTTTTAAAAATGAGAGGGCGTAAAATTCGACAAAAAAATTTCGCGACGAAATCGAGCACATGCCTTCATAAAACGGCTCTCCTGGCCAAATGGTTTAACTTTGGCAGGTCCCTCGTGCTTTATCATGAAAGTAGACTTCGTGGGGCAGATTCTGGAAGTGATTGCGATCGCAAAGCTCTATTAGTTGCTTTGGAATCGGCTTTTGAAAAAAATTCTGCGAAAATCGCAAAAATTTTGGGTATCGAAATCTGGCAAAAGTCTGCATAAAAGGGCTCTCCTGGCCAAATGGTTTAACTTTGGCAGGTCCCTGCTGGTCTGTTATGAAACTAGAATATCTTTTGCAGATTCTGGAAGTGATTGCGATCGCAAAGCTCTATTAGCGGCTGTGGAATCGACTTTTAAAAATGAGAGGGCGTAAAATTCGACAAAAAAATTTCGCGACGAAATCGAGCACATGCCTTCATAAAACGGCTCTCCTGGCCAAATGGTTTAACTTTGGCAGGTCCCTCGTGCTTTATCATGAAAGTAGACTTCGTGGGGCAGATTCTGGAAGTGATTGCGATCGCAAAGCTCTATTAGTTGCTTTGGAATCGGCTTTTGAAAAAAATTCTGCGAAAATCGCAAAAATTTTGGGTATCGAAATCTGGCAAAAGTCTGCATAAAAGGGCTCTCCTGGCCAAATGGTTTAACTTTGGCAGGTCCCTGCTGGTCTGTTATGAAACTAGAATATCTTTTGCAGATTCTGGAAGTGATTGCGATCGCAAAGCTCTATTAGCGGCTGTGGAATCGACTTTTAAAAATGAGAGGGCGTAAAATTCGACAAAAAAATTTCGCGACGAAATCGAGCACATGCCTTCATAAAACGGCTCTCCTGGCCAAATGGTTTAACTTTGGCAGGTCCCTCGTGCTTTATCATGAAAGTAGACTTCGTGGGGCAGATTCTGGAAGTGATTGCGATCGCAAAGCTCTATTAGTTGCTTTGGAATCGGCTTTTGAAAAAAATTCTGCGAAAATCGCAAAAATTTTGGGTATCGAAATCTGGCAAAAGTCTGCATAAAAGGGCTCTCCTGGCCAAATGGTTTAACTTTGGCAGGTCCCTGCTGGTCTGTTATGAAACTAGAATATCTTTTGCAGATTCTGGAAGTGATTGCGATCGCAAAGCTCTATTAGCGGCTGTGGAATCGACTTTTAAAAATGAGAGGGCGTAAAATTCGACAAAAAAATTTCGCGACGAAATCGAGCACATGCCTTCATAAAACGGCTCTCCTGGCCAAATGGTTTAACTTTGGCAGGTCCCTCGTGCTTTATCATGAAAGTAGACTTCGTGGGGCAGATTCTGGAAGTGATTGCGATCGCAAAGCTCTATTAGTTGCTTTGGAATCGGCTTTTGAAAAAAATTCTGCGAAAATCGCAAAAATTTTGGGTATCGAAATCTGGCAAAAGTCTGCATAAAAGGGCTCTCCTGGCCAAATGGTTTAACTTTGGCAGGTCCCTGCTGGTCTGTTATGAAACTAGAATATCTTTTGCAGATTCTGGAAGTGATTGCGATCGCAAAGCTCTATTAGCGGCTGTGGAATCGACTTTTAAAAATGAGAGGGCGTAAAATTCGACAAAAAAATTTCGCGACGAAATCGAGCACATGCCTTCATAAAACGGCTCTCCTGGCCAAATGGTTTAACTTTGGCAGGTCCCTCGTGCTTTATCATGAAAGTAGACTTCGTGGGGCAGATTCTGGAAGTGATTGCGATCGCAAAGCTCTATTAGTTGCTTTGGAATCGGCTTTTGAAAAAAATTCTGCGAAAATCGCAAAAATTTTGGGTATCGAAATCTGGCAAAAGTCTGCATAAAAGGGCTCTCCTGGCCAAATGGTTTAACTTTGGCAGGTCCCTGCTGGTCTGTTATGAAACTAGAATATCTTTTGCAGATTCTGGAAGTGATTGCGATCGCAAAGCTCTATTAGCGGCTGTGGAATCGACTTTTAAAAATGAGAGGGCGTAAAATTCGACAAAAAAATTTCGCGACGAAATCGAGCACATGCCTTCATAAAACGGCTCTCCTGGCCAAATGGTTTAACTTTGGCAGGTCCCTCGTGCTTTATCATGAAAGTAGACTTCGTGGGGCAGATTCTGGAAGTGATTGCGATCGCAAAGCTCTATTAGTTGCTTTGGAATCGGCTTTTGAAAAAAATTCTGCGAAAATCGCAAAAATTTTGGGTATCGAAATCTGGCAAAAGTCTGCATAAAAGGGCTCTCCTGGCCAAATGGTTTAACTTTGGCAGGTCCCTGCTGGTCTGTTATGAAACTAGAATATCTTTTGCAGATTCTGGAAGTGATTGCGATCGCAAAGCTCTATTAGCGGCTGTGGAATCGACTTTTAAAAATGAGAGGGCGTAAAATTCGACAAAAAAATTTCGCGACGAAATCGAGCACATGCCTTCATAAAACGGCTCTCCTGGCCAAATGGTTTAACTTTGGCAGGTCCCTCGTGCTTTATCATGAAAGTAGACTTCGTGGGGCAGATTCTGGAAGTGATTGCGATCGCAAAGCTCTATTAGTTGCTTTGGAATCGGCTTTTGAAAAAAATTCTGCGAAAATCGCAAAAATTTTGGGTATCGAAATCTGGCAAAAGTCTGCATAAAAGGGCTCTCCTGGCCAAATGGTTTAACTTTGGCAGGTCCCTGCTGGTCTGTTATGAAACTAGAATATCTTTTGCAGATTCTGGAAGTGATTGCGATCGCAAAGCTCTATTAGCGGCTGTGGAATCGACTTTTAAAAATGAGAGGGCGTAAAATTCGACAAAAAAATTTCGCGACGAAATCGAGCACATGCCTTCATAAAACGGCTCTCCTGGCCAAATGGTTTAACTTTGGCAGGTCCCTCGTGCTTTATCATGAAAGTAGACTTCGTGGGGCAGATTCTGGAAGTGATTGCGATCGCAAAGCTCTATTAGTTGCTTTGGAATCGGCTTTTGAAAAAAATTCTGCGAAAATCGCAAAAATTTTGGGTATCGAAATCTGGCAAAAGTCTGCATAAAAGGGCTCTCCTGGCCAAATGGTTTAACTTTGGCAGGTCCCTGCTGGTCTGTTATGAAACTAGAATATCTTTTGCAGATTCTGGAAGTGATTGCGATCGCAAAGCTCTATTAGCGGCTGTGGAATCGACTTTTAAAAATGAGAGGGCGTAAAATTCGACAAAAAAATTTCGCGACGAAATCGAGCACATGCCTTCATAAAACGGCTCTCCTGGCCAAATGGTTTAACTTTGGCAGGTCCCTCGTGCTTTATCATGAAAGTAGACTTCGTGGGGCAGATTCTGGAAGTGATTGCGATCGCAAAGCTCTATTAGTTGCTTTGGAATCGGCTTTTGAAAAAAATTCTGCGAAAATCGCAAAAATTTTGGGTATCGAAATCTGGCAAAAGTCTGCATAAAAGGGCTCTCCTGGCCAAATGGTTTAACTTTGGCAGGTCCCTGCTGGTCTGTTATGAAACTAGAATATCTTTTGCAGATTCTGGAAGTGATTGCGATCGCAAAGCTCTATTAGCGGCTGTGGAATCGACTTTTAAAAATGAGAGGGCGTAAAATTCGACAAAAAAATTTCGCGACGAAATCGAGCACATGCCTTCATAAAACGGCTCTCCTGGCCAAATGGTTTAACTTTGGCAGGTCCCTCGTGCTTTATCATGAAAGTAGACTTCGTGGGGCAGATTCTGGAAGTGATTGCGATCGCAAAGCTCTATTAGTTGCTTTGGAATCGGCTTTTGAAAAAAATTCTGCGAAAATCGCAAAAATTTTGGGTATCGAAATCTGGCAAAAGTCTGCATAAAAGGGCTCTCCTGGCCAAATGGTTTAACTTTGGCAGGTCCCTGCTGGTCTGTTATGAAACTAGAATATCTTTTGCAGATTCTGGAAGTGATTGCGATCGCAAAGCTCTATTAGCGGCTGTGGAATCGACTTTTAAAAATGAGAGGGCGTAAAATTCGACAAAAAAATTTCGCGACGAAATCGAGCACATGCCTTCATAAAACGGCTCTCCTGGCCAAATGGTTTAACTTTGGCAGGTCCCTCGTGCTTTATCATGAAAGTAGACTTCGTGGGGCAGATTCTGGAAGTGATTGCGATCGCAAAGCTCTATTAGTTGCTTTGGAATCGGCTTTTGAAAAAAATTCTGCGAAAATCGCAAAAATTTTGGGTATCGAAATCTGGCAAAAGTCTGCATAAAAGGGCTCTCCTGGCCAAATGGTTTAACTTTGGCAGGTCCCTGCTGGTCTGTTATGAAACTAGAATATCTTTTGCAGATTCTGGAAGTGATTGCGATCGCAAAGCTCTATTAGCGGCTGTGGAATCGACTTTTAAAAATGAGAGGGCGTAAAATTCGACAAAAAAATTTCGCGACGAAATCGAGCACATGCCTTCATAAAACGGCTCTCCTGGCCAAATGGTTTAACTTTGGCAGGTCCCTCGTGCTTTATCATGAAAGTAGACTTCGTGGGGCAGATTCTGGAAGTGATTGCGATCGCAAAGCTCTATTAGTTGCTTTGGAATCGGCTTTTGAAAAAAATTCTGCGAAAATCGCAAAAATTTTGGGTATCGAAATCTGGCAAAAGTCTGCATAAAAGGGCTCTCCTGGCCAAATGGTTTAACTTTGGCAGGTCCCTGCTGGTCTGTTATGAAACTAGAATATCTTTTGCAGATTCTGGAAGTGATTGCGATCGCAAAGCTCTATTAGCGGCTGTGGAATCGACTTTTAAAAATGAGAGGGCGTAAAATTCGACAAAAAAATTTCGCGACGAAATCGAGCACATGCCTTCATAAAACGGCTCTCCTGGCCAAATGGTTTAACTTTGGCAGGTCCCTCGTGCTTTATCATGAAAGTAGACTTCGTGGGGCAGATTCTGGAAGTGATTGCGATCGCAAAGCTCTATTAGTTGCTTTGGAATCGGCTTTTGAAAAAAATTCTGCGAAAATCGCAAAAATTTTGGGTATCGAAATCTGGCAAAAGTCTGCATAAAAGGGCTCTCCTGGCCAAATGGTTTAACTTTGGCAGGTCCCTGCTGGTCTGTTATGAAACTAGAATATCTTTTGCAGATTCTGGAAGTGATTGCGATCGCAAAGCTCTATTAGCGGCTGTGGAATCGACTTTTAAAAATGAGAGGGCGTAAAATTCGACAAAAAAATTTCGCGACGAAATCGAGCACATGCCTTCATAAAACGGCTCTCCTGGCCAAATGGTTTAACTTTGGCAGGTCCCTCGTGCTTTATCATGAAAGTAGACTTCGTGGGGCAGATTCTGGAAGTGATTGCGATCGCAAAGCTCTATTAGTTGCTTTGGAATCGGCTTTTGAAAAAAATTCTGCGAAAATCGCAAAAATTTTGGGTATCGAAATCTGGCAAAAGTCTGCATAAAAGGGCTCTCCTGGCCAAATGGTTTAACTTTGGCAGGTCCCTGCTGGTCTGTTATGAAACTAGAATATCTTTTGCAGATTCTGGAAGTGATTGCGATCGCAAAGCTCTATTAGCGGCTGTGGAATCGACTTTTAAAAATGAGAGGGCGTAAAATTCGACAAAAAAATTTCGCGACGAAATCGAGCACATGCCTTCATAAAACGGCTCTCCTGGCCAAATGGTTTAACTTTGGCAGGTCCCTCGTGCTTTATCATGAAAGTAGACTTCGTGGGGCAGATTCTGGAAGTGATTGCGATCGCAAAGCTCTATTAGTTGCTTTGGAATCGGCTTTTGAAAAAAATTCTGCGAAAATCGCAAAAATTTTGGGTATCGAAATCTGGCAAAAGTCTGCATAAAAGGGCTCTCCTGGCCAAATGGTTTAACTTTGGCAGGTCCCTGCTGGTCTGTTATGAAACTAGAATATCTTTTGCAGATTCTGGAAGTGATTGCGATCGCAAAGCTCTATTAGCGGCTGTGGAATCGACTTTTAAAAATGAGAGGGCGTAAAATTCGACAAAAAAATTTCGCGACGAAATCGAGCACATGCCTTCATAAAACGGCTCTCCTGGCCAAATGGTTTAACTTTGGCAGGTCCCTCGTGCTTTATCATGAAAGTAGACTTCGTGGGGCAGATTCTGGAAGTGATTGCGATCGCAAAGCTCTATTAGTTGCTTTGGAATCGGCTTTTGAAAAAAATTCTGCGAAAATCGCAAAAATTTTGGGTATCGAAATCTGGCAAAAGTCTGCATAAAAGGGCTCTCCTGGCCAAATGGTTTAACTTTGGCAGGTCCCTGCTGGTCTGTTATGAAACTAGAATATCTTTTGCAGATTCTGGAAGTGATTGCGATCGCAAAGCTCTATTAGCGGCTGTGGAATCGACTTTTAAAAATGAGAGGGCGTAAAATTCGACAAAAAAATTTCGCGACGAAATCGAGCACATGCCTTCATAAAACGGCTCTCCTGGCCAAATGGTTTAACTTTGGCAGGTCCCTCGTGCTTTATCATGAAAGTAGACTTCGTGGGGCAGATTCTGGAAGTGATTGCGATCGCAAAGCTCTATTAGTTGCTTTGGAATCGGCTTTTGAAAAAAATTCTGCGAAAATCGCAAAAATTTTGGGTATCGAAATCTGGCAAAAGTCTGCATAAAAGGGCTCTCCTGGCCAAATGGTTTAACTTTGGCAGGTCCCTGCTGGTCTGTTATGAAACTAGAATATCTTTTGCAGATTCTGGAAGTGATTGCGATCGCAAAGCTCTATTAGCGGCTGTGGAATCGACTTTTAAAAATGAGAGGGCGTAAAATTCGACAAAAAAATTTCGCGACGAAATCGAGCACATGCCTTCATAAAACGGCTCTCCTGGCCAAATGGTTTAACTTTGGCAGGTCCCTCGTGCTTTATCATGAAAGTAGACTTCGTGGGGCAGATTCTGGAAGTGATTGCGATCGCAAAGCTCTATTAGTTGCTTTGGAATCGGCTTTTGAAAAAAATTCTGCGAAAATCGCAAAAATTTTGGGTATCGAAATCTGGCAAAAGTCTGCATAAAAGGGCTCTCCTGGCCAAATGGTTTAACTTTGGCAGGTCCCTGCTGGTCTGTTATGAAACTAGAATATCTTTTGCAGATTCTGGAAGTGATTGCGATCGCAAAGCTCTATTAGCGGCTGTGGAATCGACTTTTAAAAATGAGAGGGCGTAAAATTCGACAAAAAAATTTCGCGACGAAATCGAGCACATGCCTTCATAAAACGGCTCTCCTGGCCAAATGGTTTAACTTTGGCAGGTCCCTCGTGCTTTATCATGAAAGTAGACTTCGTGGGGCAGATTCTGGAAGTGATTGCGATCGCAAAGCTCTATTAGTTGCTTTGGAATCGGCTTTTGAAAAAAATTCTGCGAAAATCGCAAAAATTTTGGGTATCGAAATCTGGCAAAAGTCTGCATAAAAGGGCTCTCCTGGCCAAATGGTTTAACTTTGGCAGGTCCCTGCTGGTCTGTTATGAAACTAGAATATCTTTTGCAGATTCTGGAAGTGATTGCGATCGCAAAGCTCTATTAGCGGCTGTGGAATCGACTTTTAAAAATGAGAGGGCGTAAAATTCGACAAAAAAATTTCGCGACGAAATCGAGCACATGCCTTCATAAAACGGCTCTCCTGGCCAAATGGTTTAACTTTGGCAGGTCCCTCGTGCTTTATCATGAAAGTAGACTTCGTGGGGCAGATTCTGGAAGTGATTGCGATCGCAAAGCTCTATTAGTTGCTTTGGAATCGGCTTTTGAAAAAAATTCTGCGAAAATCGCAAAAATTTTGGGTATCGAAATCTGGCAAAAGTCTGCATAAAAGGGCTCTCCTGGCCAAATGGTTTAACTTTGGCAGGTCCCTGCTGGTCTGTTATGAAACTAGAATATCTTTTGCAGATTCTGGAAGTGATTGCGATCGCAAAGCTCTATTAGCGGCTGTGGAATCGACTTTTAAAAATGAGAGGGCGTAAAATTCGACAAAAAAATTTCGCGACGAAATCGAGCACATGCCTTCATAAAACGGCTCTCCTGGCCAAATGGTTTAACTTTGGCAGGTCCCTCGTGCTTTATCATGAAAGTAGACTTCGTGGGGCAGATTCTGGAAGTGATTGCGATCGCAAAGCTCTATTAGTTGCTTTGGAATCGGCTTTTGAAAAAAATTCTGCGAAAATCGCAAAAATTTTGGGTATCGAAATCTGGCAAAAGTCTGCATAAAAGGGCTCTCCTGGCCAAATGGTTTAACTTTGGCAGGTCCCTGCTGGTCTGTTATGAAACTAGAATATCTTTTGCAGATTCTGGAAGTGATTGCGATCGCAAAGCTCTATTAGCGGCTGTGGAATCGACTTTTAAAAATGAGAGGGCGTAAAATTCGACAAAAAAATTTCGCGACGAAATCGAGCACATGCCTTCATAAAACGGCTCTCCTGGCCAAATGGTTTAACTTTGGCAGGTCCCTCGTGCTTTATCATGAAAGTAGACTTCGTGGGGCAGATTCTGGAAGTGATTGCGATCGCAAAGCTCTATTAGTTGCTTTGGAATCGGCTTTTGAAAAAAATTCTGCGAAAATCGCAAAAATTTTGGGTATCGAAATCTGGCAAAAGTCTGCATAAAAGGGCTCTCCTGGCCAAATGGTTTAACTTTGGCAGGTCCCTGCTGGTCTGTTATGAAACTAGAATATCTTTTGCAGATTCTGGAAGTGATTGCGATCGCAAAGCTCTATTAGCGGCTGTGGAATCGACTTTTAAAAATGAGAGGGCGTAAAATTCGACAAAAAAATTTCGCGACGAAATCGAGCACATGCCTTCATAAAACGGCTCTCCTGGCCAAATGGTTTAACTTTGGCAGGTCCCTCGTGCTTTATCATGAAAGTAGACTTCGTGGGGCAGATTCTGGAAGTGATTGCGATCGCAAAGCTCTATTAGTTGCTTTGGAATCGGCTTTTGAAAAAAATTCTGCGAAAATCGCAAAAATTTTGGGTATCGAAATCTGGCAAAAGTCTGCATAAAAGGGCTCTCCTGGCCAAATGGTTTAACTTTGGCAGGTCCCTGCTGGTCTGTTATGAAACTAGAATATCTTTTGCAGATTCTGGAAGTGATTGCGATCGCAAAGCTCTATTAGCGGCTGTGGAATCGACTTTTAAAAATGAGAGGGCGTAAAATTCGACAAAAAAATTTCGCGACGAAATCGAGCACATGCCTTCATAAAACGGCTCTCCTGGCCAAATGGTTTAACTTTGGCAGGTCCCTCGTGCTTTATCATGAAAGTAGACTTCGTGGGGCAGATTCTGGAAGTGATTGCGATCGCAAAGCTCTATTAGTTGCTTTGGAATCGGCTTTTGAAAAAAATTCTGCGAAAATCGCAAAAATTTTGGGTATCGAAATCTGGCAAAAGTCTGCATAAAAGGGCTCTCCTGGCCAAATGGTTTAACTTTGGCAGGTCCCTGCTGGTCTGTTATGAAACTAGAATATCTTTTGCAGATTCTGGAAGTGATTGCGATCGCAAAGCTCTATTAGCGGCTGTGGAATCGACTTTTAAAAATGAGAGGGCGTAAAATTCGACAAAAAAATTTCGCGACGAAATCGAGCACATGCCTTCATAAAACGGCTCTCCTGGCCAAATGGTTTAACTTTGGCAGGTCCCTCGTGCTTTATCATGAAAGTAGACTTCGTGGGGCAGATTCTGGAAGTGATTGCGATCGCAAAGCTCTATTAGTTGCTTTGGAATCGGCTTTTGAAAAAAATTCTGCGAAAATCGCAAAAATTTTGGGTATCGAAATCTGGCAAAAGTCTGCATAAAAGGGCTCTCCTGGCCAAATGGTTTAACTTTGGCAGGTCCCTGCTGGTCTGTTATGAAACTAGAATATCTTTTGCAGATTCTGGAAGTGATTGCGATCGCAAAGCTCTATTAGCGGCTGTGGAATCGACTTTTAAAAATGAGAGGGCGTAAAATTCGACAAAAAAATTTCGCGACGAAATCGAGCACATGCCTTCATAAAACGGCTCTCCTGGCCAAATGGTTTAACTTTGGCAGGTCCCTCGTGCTTTATCATGAAAGTAGACTTCGTGGGGCAGATTCTGGAAGTGATTGCGATCGCAAAGCTCTATTAGTTGCTTTGGAATCGGCTTTTGAAAAAAATTCTGCGAAAATCGCAAAAATTTTGGGTATCGAAATCTGGCAAAAGTCTGCATAAAAGGGCTCTCCTGGCCAAATGGTTTAACTTTGGCAGGTCCCTGCTGGTCTGTTATGAAACTAGAATATCTTTTGCAGATTCTGGAAGTGATTGCGATCGCAAAGCTCTATTAGCGGCTGTGGAATCGACTTTTAAAAATGAGAGGGCGTAAAATTCGACAAAAAAATTTCGCGACGAAATCGAGCACATGCCTTCATAAAACGGCTCTCCTGGCCAAATGGTTTAACTTTGGCAGGTCCCTCGTGCTTTATCATGAAAGTAGACTTCGTGGGGCAGATTCTGGAAGTGATTGCGATCGCAAAGCTCTATTAGTTGCTTTGGAATCGGCTTTTGAAAAAAATTCTGCGAAAATCGCAAAAATTTTGGGTATCGAAATCTGGCAAAAGTCTGCATAAAAGGGCTCTCCTGGCCAAATGGTTTAACTTTGGCAGGTCCCTGCTGG
>CAWVNO010002143.1:600000-773794 GCA_963930645.1 Salticus scenicus | reverse complement strand
ATCAACCAGCTTTGAGCGTAGAACCACTCGGCCGCCGGTGAGCTTTCTGAAGAAGAAACAAAAACAAAAAACTGATGATTCAAAAATTGGCAATATTTTTCTTTTTTTATACTCCAATAATAATAAAAGTTTTATCGTTGAATATACGTTTGAAGTTCAAAGACTGAAAGTTTGCAAAAATTACATTAAATAAAAAAATAAAATAAATTAATAAGTCCCATTCTAAATAATTTTTAAAAATCCCTAATTTTTATCTGCATTTAAAGAATTTTTGGTCTGCAAAACCATAATCACTATTTATATTCATTTTGTAATTTTTGTCAAAAATCAGTATAAAATCTTCTTCTTCTTTTTTTTTTTTTTTTTCTGGCTACAATCCAAAAAACCTAACATAAAAATGCTTTATAAACTAACATAATAATGTGAAATAAGCAACTATAATTTTTTATATTGAGACTTAGTACTCAATATAATTACTCAATATTATTCACGCACACGTAGACATACTACCATAAAACAGTGGCGGCTCGTGCACCGAAAATTGGTGAAGAGGCGCACTGTATTTTTCGCTGTATTCATTTATAGAATATAAATTTACATTTAAATAAGTATTTTTAGCAAATTTCAATTAAGACCATGCTTAATAAAAATTATGATTAAAAATACTTAAATATTATTTTTGAGCTCTTCACCTATTTTCGGTTCACGAGCCGACACTGCAATAAAATTAAGCAAAAATGAGTGCAGGAGATCTCAAAGAGTACAGATGCACTAAAATCTGAAAGTCGAATTTTTGTCATGATTACAAGAATTTCCTTACAGTTTGCAAAGTGGAAAAATAAATAGTTTTCTTTGCAAGCACACAGTAAAATTATCTATGATAAGTAATATGTAATACAATATGGCACATAGTAAATAGTAACTTTAAATGTTTTAATTATGTTTTTAAAAACATTCAGCTTTTTAAATGACTATTTGAACATTCTCAAATATCTTCATAAACTACCTTTTAGAATTAGGGGTTCTTCAATTGAATCCCCACTTCATATAAACCTAATCGTATATAGCTATCCACTTCATTTTTAACACATCTGAATTTTTCAGAAATACTTTTTGATGATCTTGGTAATTGCAAAAGTTCCATTTCTCACATTTTTAACATATCAAACTTTCTTTTGTTAAAAGAAAAAAAAGAGGGGGGGAGAAAAGGAGGCTGATTCTTCAAATTAGAAAGTTTCTTAACAATAAACTAAGGTGATGTAATGAGTCCGTGCTATCATTTTCAAGAACTTTACTGTGAATACAAACTTCAGTTCAGTTTATTTTCATCTTCATTCTCTGAATAGTTTAATGATAATTAGTAGGGAATTTACATTCTTACAACTTTCATAACGAATTCATAACTTTAAGTAGCCGCGGTAGCCCGGTCGGTAGAGCGCCGGCCTCGTAATTGGAAGATTGCGGGTTCGGTACTCTAGCCGGCCAAAGACCGTCGTGTACACTAACAGTGGCAGGTGCACGTAAAATCTGTCGTGGCCGCAATGTCCTCCCCTCCATGTTCCCATCAAAAATTATATTGCCATCCCTTCCGTGGAGGATAAAAATTACCATGGCGTGTCTCCGGACCACCTCTAGGAGTGTGTCCCAGACCGTCGCCAATTGCCCATCTGCGCAGCACTAGTGCGACGTAAAACCCAACCATCCATCCATAACTTTAAGTAAATCAAACAATATAAATTCTATCAAAAACTAATCAACATGCTTATAGTGAAAAATAGACTATGATAAAATAAATAAATAAATAAATAAAAGCAGGTCTGTGTACTAGGAAAACATAACCTAAGTGACATCACATAAAGAAATAAGCTTCCAAATCTGCATTTTTCAGAATTCTTCTTGAACTTTTGGCCATGTTTTATGATTATACAGATGAAAAATATTTTTTTTCTCATCGGTCTTCATTCATCTATCGGTCAATATCTTTAAATGAACCTTTTTGTCAAACTTGAAATATTCATTTAATCAGAACGAGAGGCTAATAATTGCCATTAATTAAAATAAGAATATTTAAATTTTAACCGTGCTTTTAAATCAAAATAATGGAATTTGGGTAATGAAATGTAATTGAATTATTTACGATAATTGAATTCAGTGCAAATTCATCACTTATTTATTAGTTAAAGGGATAATAACTAAATTCGATGCAGATAATAGAAAAATATTATAAGTTTTTCAATTTGAATTATTTACTATCATTTACACTATTTTTTAATATTATTAATCGCACCTCGCACTGAACACCGGACACCTCGCACCTTTTTTGTGTATTAAATATCTTAAATGTTTAAAGAGGTTGCCCGAATATTTATCTTGTACTAAAGAAGGCTAAGGAACCCTTGAAACTTCGAAAACGTAAAATTTGCAAGTTTTTTGCAAATACAGTCGGCAGCAAAAGTAGGCAGCTAAAGCACCGGCAAAAATTCTTATATAAAAAAAGTACACTTAATGCAGTTTTGTCAAATAAATCCTTGTCGAATCCTGTTCTTCGTCATTCTAATTACATGATTCGTCAAGGATTTATGTAACAAAACAGTGTTAAGTGTGCTTTTTTTTTTTACGCAGGAATTTTTGCTTGTGCTCGGATACTTTTGCTGCCGACCATGAACGTACACTATGGACCGCCGACGCTGTGTTTTATCAGAATGGCCCCATTTTGGTGGCTTTTAGAAGATGGCGCTCGCATCGACTTCCTTTCCACTTCAGACATGAAAGGGCGCTTTAACACGAGAATTAAATGTAATATTTAGCGGTTTTAAAAGCACTGATACATATATATATATATATATATATATTTTTTTTTTTTTTTTTCTTTTTCGCATCATCCCCCACAAACACTAGAATACCACGTTATTAAATAATCACACATTCTGTAAGATTATTTTGTACAAGATTTTAAAAATATGAAAAATTCTAAAAATGTTTATCCTGATTGTGTATAGTTTTAATAAAGCTAATAGAAATAAATGCCTTTTATAGATAAATTGTATATCATACTATCTAAATGAAATAGTTTTTTTTTTTTTTTTTTTTTTTTTTTTTTTTTACATTCTCACACACCGTATAAAATAAAATACTTTAATTTTTCTTACTTTTTAACCATTAATAGCAAGAAACTAGATTCAAGAAACTAGAAAAATTCTAAACTAGAATTAGAAACTAGAATTGATAGATAAATAAAGCAAATTTCCCTGTGAATAAGTTAATAATAATATCGATAAATAAAAGAATCCAATATACATACATACTATGTTATATATATATAATGTGAAATAATGTGAATATATATATATATAATGTGAATATATATAAATGTGAAAAAACTTATTCAGATATTTCACAGGAATAAAGAATATAGCTATGAAAAAATTTATTTATTTATTTTTTTCAAAATCCAAGAATGGAAACATTCATTACATGTAAATATATCTATAAATATAAACAATTCGCTCCCCCCCACCCCGAAAAAAAAAACAACTAGTTGGCATAGGTGGACTCTGCTCAGTTCCCCATCATATTTATGTTCTCATAAATTTCTAGTGCGAGACATATTATAATCCTGTTAAAAGAAATGAATTTGACCAAAGCTTGATACAGTAACAGAATGAAACCCCGCCTAATAGGCTATCCACCGTTCACTTCGTTATATTTATCTTATTCTAATCTATTAATTTATTTTATCAGGGTCAAATCCGTTATTTAGTTTTCATGCTACAACTTCCAATGCAATAATCCTTAAAATTCATATTTATATGAAAAATTTACAATTTCGCTATGTTGATAAAATCGTAAATTACTAATAATTTACGAAATTTTCCTATTAGAATATTTGTATTCAATCATGTTCAAACAAATATCATAAATGTAATTTTGAAGTTGTCTAATGTATTTACGATCCTCAAAATGGAAGTTTATGCTCAATTTTGACTTATTCTCACATGTTAAGTAAATCGTAAATTCAAAATAACTTACGAATTTTTTAAATTGGAAAATCCATAGTCTATGATATTCATGGCAGTATCCTAAATAAATATTTAGAAAGTGGTTTGACATCTTTACGATGAAAATATCTCTCAAAATTGACGTTTATGTGAATTTTTGACCTATTACTGCCATGTTAAGAAATTCGTAAATTTCCAATAACTTGCGAAATTTTCAAAGTAGCATATTTACAGTTACTGATGTTCATTCCGGCATCAAAACTGATATTTTAAAACTGGTCTGACATTTTTACAGTAAAAAGTTTCCATTTAATGCACGTTTAAGTGAATCTTTGCCCTATATTGCCATGTTAAGAAATTCGTAAATTTCCAATAACTTGCGAAATTTTCAAAGTAGCATATTTATAGTTACTGATGTTCATTCCGGCATCAAAACTGATATTTTAAAACTGGTCTGACATTTTTACAGTAAAAAGTTTCCATTTAATGCACGTTTGAGTGAATTTTTGTCCTATTCTCCCATGTTAAGAAAATCGTAAATTTCTAATAACTTACGAAGTTTTTTATTTCGAATGTTGCAAATGAATAGGGTTCTTGCCAGTGTCGAAATTATTATTTAAAAACTGATTTGACCTCTCTGCGACAATTTGTTCTTGAGATATCGTGTACACAGACTAACAAACTAACGGACTAACGAACTAACAGACGCCCTACAGAAAGACACCATACAAATTTTGTCATTTTCGGATTCCTCACACCTGGAAACGTGTAAAAAAGTAAAAAAAAACGAGGTCGAAAATTTTCACGATTACCTAAGTTCCCCATACCTATAGTATGATGGGGAACTAAAAAGACGAAATACTATAATGAAAGCATATGATTTTTAAAAAATAAATATGAAAATATGAATTTTCATAATTTAAAACAATGAATGTATTTCAAAAATCACAATTTATTCCGGCATTTCCAATTAAAAAAAAAAAAAAAAAAATTACAAAGTATGTAAAAAAGAAAAATTTTAAAAATTTATTATGATTTTTTTACAAAGGCCGCCCTTTTCCCTCTTCCGAGACACCAATGGTGGTCGAACGGTTCTGCGCTCAAAGCTGAGTGACGGGAAGTGCCTGGGTTCGATTCCAGGTCGCGCTTGTCTACTTAGTCATTCAGAGTTTTCCGTGTTTTTCTCCGAAAATTGTGTGCATACGGACTAGAATCCCTTAGAAAGATCCCCCACGGAGGGCACTCCCCTTCAGACGTAGGACCTACAGTAGTCAATCGACCTTATTCCCAAATCCAATAAATCCATAAACCGAAATCCAGCACTTTTTCATTTTTATCAATATTTTTCATTTTTAAATTTACACTTTAAAGAGATTTTCAATCTGTATTATTTGCTACTCATTTGAAGCAAATAATTTATTCAAAAAATAAAATTAACTGATATATACATTTAAATATGCGCGATTTAAAAATCAATGTAATGAAAAGCAGAGTCAATCATAATAATTTGAGCATTCCCTTTCAAAAAGCTAAAGGAGCATTTTTTTATTAATTATTTTATTTATTTATTTTTGGAACCAAAGCCCGTAATACTGTATGGGGAAATTTTTTAAATTCTAAATATTTTCTTCTAAAGGATTCGAAAACTGCTTTTAGGTCATTCATCTGACTTTATAGCTTAAAAATCAATGTTGGTGTTAGAGATTAAAGTCAGCTGACTGCATTAGGGTCCAAGGCCTGGGTGTGCCCACCGTGGCGGTCCTTAAAAAAAGGCCTTTGTCCACAATTACGCAAGTTTCAGGAAAAAGAAAAAAACGCGCAAAACTCCGAACAGCTAGACCGATAAGCGCGATTTGGGATCGAACCCGACACTTCACGTCCACCAGCATCAAGAAGGCAATTTTTGAAGAACTAGAACAGACTTAATGGTCGAGAAATTTCTGAATGTGCAAATGGAATTATGAAAAATATACTGGATAATGTAATTCTATGAGCATTCATCTTTGCAACAAACAGTATGATACCACTGTTTCTTGCATGTAAAATAATACTCTGTTCCTTAACAACATAATAGCTGCCTGGTACTCATAATTTCTAAAGTTTTCTCTCAGTTTTTTAATACAAGTTCCTATAGTAAGATTTTTAATTAAAAACTATTATAATGAAGATTAGAGAACATTTTTCTCTTTCTAGAATGCATTTTTTTTTTTTTTTCTACTTGTGCAACAAGAATTGGGGAAAAAAAAAAGAAGAAGAAGAAAAACCATCATAACAACATAATTAAAAAGTAATGTTTGGGTTTAACGCCGATTGCCTACGCTAAGTTCCTAGGCCAATAGGTGGAATGCCCTCCGTGGTGGTCTTTCTAAGGGGTTCTAGCCCGCATTTACGCGCGTTTCTGAGAAAACCACGGAAAACTCCTAACGTATTGGTCGGTGAGCACGACCTATAATCGAACCTGACATTTCTGAAAGGTAATAAAAATTACTTAAAAAAAATTGATTCAATTTATAAATTGTTTAGGAGATTTCTTTTTTCTTTCATTTCTTAATTTTTGAAATATAAGGTTTGCCACTATGTATTATACAATGTGACCCAAGGAGAATGATATATGCTTTAATACTTAATTTTTATAGATAAGTAGGCAATGTGACTCAAGTGTGTTAAAAATAAGATGTTATTAAAATTTATCAATATTAGCATAGCTTGCTGAAGAAATAATGCATGTAATATTTATTAGAATTATTTCTAAGAAATAAAAAAAGATGGCAATAAAAATAGCACGTTGATAAAAATGTGAAAAAAAAAAAATGTGTAACTTCAGTTTATAAATTCTGTGAAAATTAAAGCTAATTAAATTCTTAAAATATTTATCTGAATCTCAGTGGAATAAGAAGTAATATAATACAGTCGAACCTCGTTAATGTGAACACTGTTAAGATGAATTACTTTTTGCCCACTAGCGGCCGAGCGGTTCTGCGCTCAAAGCTGGTAGACGTGAGGTGCCGGGTTCAATTCCAGGTCATGCTCGTCGGCCTCGCCGTTCAGAGTTTGCCGTGTTTTTCTCCGATACTTGCGTAAATACAAGCTAGGACCCCTTAGGAAGACCCGATGGAGGGCACTCCCCTCAGGCTTTGGACCTGCAGCAGTCAATCAGCCTTATTCCGAAATCCAATTTAATACATGAATTACTTTTAACATGAACTCTTTCCACGATCCCCGTAAAAATGAAGATTACTTTAGTAATATGATCCTCGATGTATTGATACATAGAAATCATGATAATAGTACTATCTGGACTGAAGTTTATCACAAACCAACATCCCCCCTCAACATAGCACCTGTTAACTCTTACACATCTAAACAACTACTTTTCAACGCCATTACACCATTAATTAATAGAGCCTTCACACATTGCACCTATAAATCCTCCTCAGATAAAGAATTAAACTTAATTAAAAAGACTATGCTTAATCAAGGTTACAATATCACAATATTTAATAGGTTGAAACGCAGAATAATAAACCGGCTTAACAATACGAATCTAAAAACTGGAAACGAAACTAGTAGATTTATTGGCGCAATCTCATTTAATAAAGGTTTCTATCCCGTAATACGACAATTTAAAAATATTGGATATAATATTGCATTTAAAACCTCAACATTGAAAAATCTGATAATATCCGATCGTGACAAAAAAACAAAAGTTGGCTGCGTATATGCAATCCCCATCACAATCAATAATATAACATCTTATTATATTGGCAAAACAAAGCGCAATTTGAGTAAAAGGATTAAAGAACATAAACATTCCATTAAATCATTGTACGGAAACACGGCATTAAAGCAACTTTTACTCGACAATAAAGAAGCCCAGCCAAAGTGGGAGGAAAGTAAAATTCTAGCAACCCCCCACACCGAATACACATTAGACATATACGAAAAGATCATGATTTGGAAATTTGGCGATAAATGCATCAACGAGAATCAGAGTAAAGACTTAGCAACCCTATGGCAGCCTTTCTTAGAACAAGATAAAGCTCGGTGGCTTTCATTAACTGACGAGACCTGATGATGTGCTAGTAAATAAGCACGAAACATGTTGTCTAACTGTTTTTTAACCTTTTAAAATTCTTTTAAATATTTGTAACGTGCCTTTTACAGCGGATTTTACTCTTTTAAATAGTTAGTAATATGAAGATTAGTTACTGATAGCATGAACTACTGATACCATGAACAAATTTTTTATCCTCCTTGAGATTCTCGTTAACAAAGTTCAATTGTATATATATATATATATAACCATTTAAACATTATTATAGTTCTTTTCCATTTTGCATAGCGAAATAACCAGTGATTATACATAAATTTTGAGATATATATGTTATCTGTATCAGTTGAAATTTTTTAAAAAAGTGTGGAAAATATATGAGTGGCGGAAAAAAAGTCCGCGGAAAAAAAGTGCACAGGAAAAATAAAAAATCCATAAAAAGAAATAAGTAAAAATGCGTTTTAAAGCTTCTAAGAATATCTAATAATGAGTTGGCTTCGTTTTGTCTTTCTGTTTGTCTGTTAACCTCTGTGATCAAGATTTTTTTTTCCCTATAATATTTATTGAAGGACTTGGAGCTGGTATACCTAATTCAAATTTTCTATGGCATATCGATATTCTCTGTTGAAAATTGTATAATTTTTGCAACTAATGTGTGTAGAGGGACTTGCAAAAAAAAAATTCTGATGCATGTTCGAAAAAAGTTCATGATCGGTATTTTGAAATGAATTTTATTTTATACTGAACATAACATAGGAAGCGCCTTTGCGTTTTCTGCAGGTGGTAAAAAAGAGAGTGTGTCTTTTTATTCTATGAAAACTCGGCACAAAGATGTTTAAATGCATATAAAAAGGTAATATTTAAAAGATTAAGACAAATAAAAATAAAATAAAATATTTTTTACTGATATAGGATATACCTCTTCTATTGGACTGATTTAATTTTCTTCACAATATATATGAAAGGTTAATTGATGCTTTTTTATTATAATTATTTTTTTTTATATACTGAAAAGAGATTAAATGTTATAGTCATAAAAAATTAAAATTATACATATTTACCTTCTAAAAAGTTGAAACGCACTGTTGCTTTTAGTTTTTCCGTTTGAAATACGGTATTCCCTAATATTAAAGACAACTTTTTCTCATTATATTTTAATAATTAAAACTTAATTTAAAAGAAATCCGCTCATTGCGATTTTCATGGAAATTAAGTAATAGTTATAAATAATGAAAAATGTTCTAGAAGTGATGGTGATAATTTGTAAAATCAGTTTAAATATTGCTCGGCTGAACAGAACTTCGCATAATAATCTTTTTTTTTTTTTTTTTTTTTTTTTTTTACTTTAATTATCTCTTTTAGATGACGATTTTTTTTTTTTTCATAGGAATCTTATGATAAAAGATATAAATTATTGGAATAATTTAATGACAATTACATGTGAAATCAGTAGCTTTATTATTATTGATATTATTATTATTATTTATTAACTAACCAAATATTTAGCGTAAAGCACTGTTTTAATTAAACCTTAATGTACAGCATTTTAATAACCTGTACCAGGTTTTTCTCTTTTTATATTCAGTACCTGATTGACTGTTTACTTAGTTCCGTTGTAAAAATTATTCGTAGCGTAATATAGGGATTCGTTTTCGAAAATGTGATAATAAAGGCCATGTGTTTTTTTTTTTTTTTTTCTTTTTTTTTTGTCTCTGAAGGAGGGCTACCAATGAAATCTAACAAATTCAAAACGAATTATCATCTCAAATCCCTAAATCTAGCAATTTCCTAGAAAACAGGGTTTCTGCTAGGTTTTGTTCCAGGAAAAGCACGGGACACCAGCGACTGCTAATATTTAAATCTATTATCCAATAATCAGATTTTTTTTTTTCATCTAAAAGAAAAAAAACTCTAACACTATATTTATACATGTATATAAATCATTACAGTGATTTTCAAGAAAACCAAATTTCTGCCGTAATCTTACCAGATTTATTGCGAATTACCAGTGAGCGATAATTTTTCCTGAAGATCCTTCCACTAACATTTACAATAATATATATATATATATATATATATATATATGCATGTTTTAGGACAGGGGTAAGTTGCCAAATGCGAATCCAGATCACCTTCGTCTTCAGACATGACCTGGCTTAGTATGAGAAGAGTTCAATCCATTTATTGCGTGAGTTCGATCCTAGTCGCGCTCGTTGTCCTAGCCGTTCGGAGTTTTCCGTGATTTTCTCCGAAACTTGCGTGAATATGAGCTAGCACCCCTTAGAAAAAGACCACAGAGGGAACTACTCCTCAGGCCTAGAAACCTAGTGCAGTCAATCGGCCTTATTCGGTACAACAACAACAACAATACATATATTTACTTGTTTGCAATGTATACCATGCCGCGATTAACAAAAAATAAAAATAGAAGAAGCTACATTTATCTAAATGCTACCCCACAATTAAAAATCCTCTTAGAAATATTGCATACATTTCTTTGAAGGATTTTTGGGAATAAGGCCGATTAACTGCTGTAGGTCCTAGGCCTGAGGCGGAGTGCCCTCCGTGTGGGGTCTTTCTAAGGGATTCTAGCCCGTATTTCGCAAGTTTCGGAGAAAACCACGGAGAATTCCTAACGACTAGACCGACGAGCACAACCTTGGATAGAACCCGGCACCTCACGTCTACCAGCTTTGAGCGCAGAACCGCTCAGCCACTGGTGGACCCATTTCTTTGAAGTATTTTTGTTTATGGTACTTTACAAATCTCTATAGTTTTAGAAGTCGCATATGGAATTAAAAATTTTACTCATCACTTAGACATACATGCAAATGGAAATTCATTAAGGATTGATACGGTTTAAAATAATAATAATAATAATAAATAATAATGTATGGCTTAATGTTACAAATATCTTAAAACAAAAAAAAAAAAAAAAAAGAGGGGGGGGTGAATTCTTAAAAAAAAAAAAATAGTAATCTGATTATATATCTGATTATTATTATTATTTTAATTTATGGTAAATCACGCACATTATCTTTTTTTTCACTAACATATGATCAATAAAAAATATGAAAATATACATATATATTATTCAACATGCTTTAGGAGAGGCAGAAGATGCCAAATGAAAATCCAGGTCGTCTTCGTCGGCTTAGCCGTTCGGAGTTTATCGCTTGAATACTAGGACATTTTAGAAAGACCTCCCCAGGTTTGTCGTGTAGACAGTCGGCCTTAATTCGTACATCACACATAAATTTTTAATAAAGTGTTGGTGCTTGATTTAAAGCCAAATAGCTACACTTGGGACATCGTAAGGGTTTTTCGAAGGGTTTCCTAGCCCATATTTTCGGAATTTTCGGCGAAAAAACACAAAAAATATGAATGACTTCGACAGGCGTAACCTGGATTCAAACCTGGCACTTCCCGTCTACAAGATTTGAGCGCAGAACCGCTCGACCACTGTTAATAAAGTGGAGGTTGGTGATGCTGGTGTGAAGATTAAGGTTGATTAACTATACGAGGGTCCTAGGTCTGGGTGATGTGCCCTCTGCAGGGTCTTTCTGAGTGGTCCTAGCCCGTGTTTATGCGAGTTTCAGCGAAAACCACGGAAAAATTCTAGCAATTAAAGCGACGAGCGCGACCTGGTATCTAGTCCGGCACTTCCCGTCTACCAGTTTTGCATGCAAAACCTTTCGGCCACTATTTAGTAAGATGGTGGTCCTGCTGGGGTGAAGATTAAGGCCGATGGACTGCACGAGGTGATTTGCCCTCCATGTTGGTCTTTATTACGGTCATAGCTCGTACTTACGCCAGTTTTGGAGAATACCGCGGAGACCTTCGAGCAGCTAGGTCGACGAGCGAACCCGGCACTACATACAAACACACATTCGTTAAAGATGGATGTGTTTTAAAGTTTTTTTTTTTTTTTTTTTTTTTTTACTTAAGGGGGGGGGAGGAATAATAAACTTCCTTCCTTATCTCCAGCTACTTCTAAATAAAATTTGACCACTCTGTGCTGTATCTAATTTTCAAACTACGTTCTACTCTACTCTAGAAATAATTGTAGGTAGTTCATTAAAACCATCATGCAGTTAAATCTTTAACAATAAAAAAGACATTAGAAAGGATATAAATATCTTACTTTTTTTATTTGGTCACAAAAGATTTAAAAAAAAAAAAGAAGAAGAAAACTTTCTGACTAAAATAAAAATAATTAAAGTTTTATCATATTGTATAGCGAATACCCCTCTGACAGCCCCCTCTTTCACACACACACTTCTTAAAAAAAAAAAATAAATAAATATCACAATTGACAGGTGAGTGAAAGGAAACTGAAATGTTTGGTTTCTGCCAGTAATATAATCGTTTTGTCTATTTATGCATGTTCCGTAATTCGTAAGTGCCCCCTCTTTTTTTTCTATATGTATATATCACTTTGATTACAAAAGAATTGCGGACGTCCTGTTATTAAAATTTATGTTTGCATTTAAATATTATTTTGAGTTAGATTTCATTCTCAGGTTTCATAGTTTTTCTTTTACTAAATAATGACGAGTTAATTTATCTATATTTGCATACACAATAGATCAACTTATGATCCTGATGAAGTATACATTATTTTTGCACTTAACGCTTAACAAAGTTGAAAAGTATTAATGACTTCGGTTTGTCTATTTGTCTGCCCGAGCTCTATTCCAGGAAATATTTATGGAATTTCTCGAAACTGATATATGTTATTCGAGTTTACTATCAGATATTCCTTATTGAAAATGGAATAAACACCATCACTTGTTTGTATACAGGTACACCCAAAAGTATTCCAAAGTATTGTGTTCTATGAGAGGTATTTCTATGAAATAGCATATTTAAATACCTTTAAATATGGTTGAATAAATCTTATTCCTTTTTGCATAAATCTTAATGAAATTAAATATGTTATTCATACACACAAAAGAATGCCTTTTGGTGAATACAGTATTAGTAGCGTTAAGATTTCTAGGGTCACAGAAAAATATTCAGTTACATATACATAAGGGCTATAATTGGAAATTTGTTAAATGCATTATCGTTCATTGAGTGTTTTTGACACTTTCTAACAATTTTTAAAGTGTAAATATGATTTGAATTATTGTAACTGTTTGTCCGACTGTCCCTCTGTCAGCGCCCGTAAATATTTGCAGAATTTCTTAAAAATGAATGATGCTAATTAAGTTAAGTATGGAATATTCTCTATCTGAAATGGATTTCATAGGCTTTGCACAACTGGTTTGTGTACAGGGACATCCACAAAAATGTCAATGCATTGCGTTTTATGAGCGACATCTTTTATCACATTCAGATAAATTTCTACTGCAAAAATAATAATGAAGTTGGTATTTGTTGATTATATGCTAATTTTTTTTTTTATTTTTTTTTTTTAATAGAACATATTATGATTCGCAATCAGACTTACAGAACTACACAAAAAATATGTATACAGATATATTACGGCTGCATTTTCTTTTAAGTCAAGAATTTTTAACATTTTTCAAAAACGTTTAAGAGCGATTACGAATTCAATTACGCTATCTCTCTGACTTTCTGTTCTTCTGTCTGCTCGTTGTGTGATAAGGTATGCAAAGAAAATTTAAAGGTGTATCAAACAACGATCATCTACAGTTGAAAATGTAAATAATTAATGAGTACCACATAATTTTTCATTCTTGTCTTTTATTGTATTTTGTTTATCTTTTCTTTTCTTTACTAACGGAACTTATACTTCTTACATATAGTAGAATACTGAATTTTTCATTTTTCCCTGCGGTATGTTTAAAAGAATCCATACATACATAATTAAATAGAAAAAGAATTAATTACAAGAAAAAAAAAAGTTTTAAAAATAAAAGCAACATAATGTCACTAAAAGTTATTAAAAAGTTGTACTTAATTTATGAAGACGACCGAAATTAATTTCCAGGGACTTTTTTACCTGGTGACTTTTTTTCTGCTTACCGAATGCTGCCCTCATCCAAGGCAACAAAATGGGGGCGATGCGCCGGTCTATATATTTTTATTAAGGGGCTCTATATTAGGCTTTTCTCCTCTGTGAGCGCGTAAATGAATATCCAAATATCTTTCTAGGGAAAAATTCTTTGAGCATATTGCATATACGTACTGTGTGGATACGTAATCTATTCTTTCCAGAAAATCTTTTAGAACATAATTCACAAACCTATCGCTCCTCTTCTGTATGAGACCGTAAATGCTTGCGCAAATCGCCTCTTTGAGCATATCCTTTAAAACATAATTCACAGACGTATGGCATTTCCCCTGTATGTATGTATGAATGCCTACTCAAAATTTCTTTTCGAAAAAATCTTTTAGAACATATTTCACACACGTATGGCTTTTCTCCAGTATGGGATAGTGAATGTCTATCCATATGTTCTTTTTGAGAAAATCCTTTAAAACATTATTCACAGACGTATGGCTTTTCTCCTGTGTGAGTGCGTGAATGTTTATCCAAAATTCCTTTTTGAGAAAATCCTTTACAACATATTTCACACACGTATGGTTTTTCTTCCGTGTGAATGCGTACATGAGTATTTAGACTACTCTTTTTATAAAATCTTCTAGAACATATTTCACACATATATCGCTTTTCTCCTGTATGAGTGAGTGTATGCATATCTAAACTTGCTTTTACAGTAAATCTTTTGAAACATATTTCACACACGTATGGCTTTTCTCCTGTGTGAGACAGTGAATGCTTGCGCAAATCTCCTTTTTGAACATATCCTTTAAAACATATTTTACAGACGTATGGTTTTTGGCCAGTATGTATGTATGAATGCCTATCCAAACTTTCTTTTCGGAAAAATCTTGTAGAACATATTTCACACACGTATGGCTTTTCTCCAGTATGGGACATTGAATGTCTATCCATATGCTCTTTTTGAGAAAATCCTTTAAAACATATATCACAGATGAATGGCTTTTCTCCTGTGTGAGTGCGTGAATGTTTATCTAAACTTCCTTTTTGAGAAAATCCTTTACAACATATTTCACACACGTATGGTTTTTCTTCTGTGTGAATGCGTAGATGAATATTTAGGCTACTCTTTTTAAAGAATCTTTTAGAACATATTTCACACACGTATAGCTTTCCTTCTGTATGAGAGAGTGAATGTCTATCTAAACTTCCTTTTACAGAAAATCTTTTAAAACAGGTTTCACACACGTATGGTTTTTCTCCAGTATGGGTGCATGAATGTGTATCCATTTGTCCTATATGAGAAAATCCTGTAAAACATATTTCACAAATATACAGTTTTTCTTCTGTATGTATGCCTAGATGAGTTATTAGATTACTCATTTCAGAAAATCTTTTTGTACATATTTCACAGATATATGGCTTCCTTTCTGTATGTATGCCTACATGTGTACTTACGTATCCTTGATGAGAAAATCTCTCAAAACATGCTTTTTCAGAGTATGGCTTTTCCAGTGTGTGATTCTGTACTTGTCTATGTAACTGTTCGTTTTCAGAAAATCCTTTCGAACATACTTAATGCATGTTTTGATTTTTTCTGTATTGTTGTGTGGATATGTACTTGGGTATTCTTGTTTGAGGAAAGTTTTAGAACACACTTTACTCAAATACAAATTTTCGCTTGTTTATTGCATTTGTTGTGTCTGTAAGTTGAGTCATATTCTCTTTCGAAAAAACTTCTTTGAACATATATCCAGAAATAAATATTTTATTCATAAAAAATTTTTATAGCATAACTTTAATAATAACACACCTGACTGTCGGACCAAAAAGAATTTTATAGATTTATTTATTTCAAATCCTTTAAAATATTATTCTCATCTATGAAAATTTTTGCAAATACATTACTAAAGTGTAAGTTTAAACACTTTCTTCCTGTTGTATTTTGTGTGTTGGGTCCACGATTAACTAATACTTATTTAATGCACACATTTACACAAGATAATATTATACAATAGGATACAGGAACGCTTACTACAGATACCGATACCGTGCGCTACGCTAGTACGTTAGAAGAACACTCAGAGTGCATCTGAGCTGGCGCATGAGGCATTTTGTTGCCTTAGGGTTGCCACATGTACCCAGCGCGTTTCTCTGATAAACAAACCACAAACATTTTTTTTTTTTTTTTTTATCATCTTACGTTATTTTAAAGTTATTTATCTTATTATATTTCATAATTTTAGCTAAGTAAACTATGATATGAAAGTTTGATTAGCGATAAATTGCTATAATCATTCAAGTGTCGTGTTATGTAAAGTAGTTTAAGAGAGAACTACAAAATTATAGAACACTAATAGAACATTTACTTTACGATTCATACAAGACCGGGGAATACATTTAGAACAAACTCAAAAAACAAAACATCGAACACACAGTAGTAGTTGTAGTCATTACATGAGTGATCGCAGTATTTGCGATAACGAGAGATTCAGTTAGTAAGTTGCAATCACACGACATCCCCCCCAACCAAGTCTTTTAAAGTTTCTAGAGGTTGAGACGATCTGGTATTTAATCAGTCGTCCACTTCTTGTCATTTTGACTTCGGGTTCCACAAATGGCATTTTATCTGTACTTGTGGAGGTTTTCATGGGAGATTTTGGTGACGGAGAAGATTCTAACTGACTTTCAGCTGGAACTGTTTCTTCTTTATCATACACTGCATCAGGCAACCACGGAATTTCTTCTTTAAATGGTTGCTGATCGTAATTAAGAACGAGATGCCGACGATTTCGTCTGACGACATCTTTTCCAGGTGTTTCTACGATGTATGATCTTGGAGCGCCTGCCTTCGATTTTATAATAGCCGGTGTTTTCATATCTTTTATCCACACTTTGTCGCCAACGTTCAGGGGTTTCAATTCATGAGCTGAATGTCGCTTATAAAAATTACATTTGTCTTTCACTTTACCTCTTTTGTCGTTTTCGACGTGCTCTTTTAGGTTCGGCCACTTTGGCTTTAGTAGGGGAGGATAAACAGGAAGACGAGTTCTAAGCCTTCTACCCATGCATAGTTGGGCTGGACTACTTCCTGTTGGGCCCGGAGTGTCTCTATATGTCAGAAGTCCAAGATGGGGATTTTTGCATGATGCTTTTTATGGTCTGTACCATTCGTTCAGCTTCTCCCTTAGACTGTGGAAATCGGGGACTGTTTGTAACATGCTTAAATCCGTAGTCACGAGCAAACATTTCGAATTCCATGGAGCTGTATTGGGGCCCATTATCACTGACGACAACGTTGGGAATGCCGTGACGGGCAAATATAGTCTTCATCTGTTCAATGACTTCTGGTGATGTAACACTGGTTAGCGAGCATATTTCAGGATATCTCGAGTAATAGTGAGTTACCAGAAGATATTTCTTTCCGCTTAATTCAAATAAATCTGTGGCTACTCTTTCCCAGGGAAGTGTCGGTGGAGTGGAGGGAATTAACGGTTCACAATGGTTGATTTTAGTCTTTACGCACTGAGAGCAGGAGTTCACCATTTCTTTGATCTGGCAAGAAATTCCAGGCCACCAAACAGATTGTTTGGCACTTTCTCGACACTTGTGAATGCCGAGGTGTCCATCATGAATTCTAGACATAATATCCTTTTACAAGACTCTTGGAATGACTACTCTTGAGCCTCTTAACAAGAGACCATTAGAGGTGGTAAGTTCGTCCTTAAACTTCCAGTACGGACATGCATTTGATGGAAGATTTACGTAGTTTGGCAAACCGGTTTTGCAGTATTCCATGACCAGCGAGCAAGAGGCATCTTTCAGGAGTTCAACTTTAATCTCTTGAAGTCGTTCCTTTGAGGAGGGAATGGTCTTAATCACATATGAGACATAGGCTTCAATGTCTTGTTCAGTCAGCATATCTTTGCGATCGGATATTTCGTCTTCAGGACATTTTGAGAGAGTATCAGCAGTAGCTATTTTATCTCCAGGAACATACAAAATTTCATAATTAAATCGCATCAGTCTGATTCTGATTCTTTGGATCCGAGGAGGAAGATCTTCAATGCTCATTTTTCCAAGTAGTGGTACTAGAGGTTTATGATCTGTTTCAAGCACGAATTTCAACCCAAGCAAATATTGTTGGAATCTTTCAGCAGCCCAAAATCGCTGCAAGAATTTCTTTTTCAATTTGTGAGTAACGAGTTTCTGTTGGAGTAAGTGATCGGGAAGCATAGGCTGCAGCACGGATTTCACCTGTTGGCTGTTTTTGTATCAGAACAGCCCCTAATCCGAATGAAGAAGCATCTGCAGACAAGACAGTATCATACTTGGCATTGTACTTAGCTAGACAAATGTCAGAACAAAGTATGTCCTTTATTTCTTTTAGGACTGCATCATGTACACTAGTCCACTGAAACACATTTTTGTTTAAAAGAGCTCTCAGCGGTTCCGTTTCGGAAGAGAGATTTGGGAGAAATCTTGCTACATGATTCACCATACCAAGTATGCGTCTAACACCAGAGACATCATTTGGAGGAGAGAGATTTTTGATGGCACTGACTTTGGCAGGATCCGGTCTAATGCCGTCTTTGTCAATGACATGACCAAGAAATTTCACTTGAGGAACAGAGAATATACATTTTTCGGAATTAAGAGTGACACCTGATTTAGCTAGCTTTTCACTAAAGTTAGCCTTTTGTCATGTTCTTCTTGGTTTTTACCAAATACA
The DNA here is from genome assembly GCA_963930645.1 of Salticus scenicus. Taxonomy (NCBI): domain Eukaryota; kingdom Metazoa; phylum Arthropoda; class Arachnida; order Araneae; family Salticidae; genus Salticus; species Salticus scenicus. The sequence goes on along the minus strand of CAWVNO010002143.1, from coordinate 755,039 downwards.
AGAGTATCATCTGTTTGATTGACGACACCTGGTAAGCCTTCCAAAATCTTAGTCATCCTTTGCTGAAAATGCTCTGGAGCAGAGGTGATTCCAAACGGAAGCCTCGTAAAGCAGTAGCGGCCAAAGGGAGTGATGAATGTGGTTATTTCCTGTGAATCCTTTGTCAAGGGAATCTGAAAGAATCCCATGTTAGCGTCAAGTTTGGAGAACACGCTTGCTTTACCGAGCAAACCGAGAGATTCTTCGACGGATGGCATGACAGTTCTTTCACGAACCACAAATTTGTTTAACTTCGTGAAGTCAACGCAAATTCTGATATCACCATTAGGCTTTTCCACCGGAACGAGTCCTGCACACCACTTGGTAGGCTTGTCGATACTTCTGATTACGCCCATTTGTTCCATGCGATGCAATTCAGCTTTTACACGCCCAAGCAGGGGAATAGGAACACGCCTGGCAACGCTTACGCTATATGGAACGGCATCAGGTTCCAAAACAATTTTGTATTCTTCCTTCATTCTTCCCAGACCATTGAATAAGGAGGGGAATTTTTTTACAATTTGTTGATTTCTGTCGTTTTTCACCACAGAATTGACTATCTTAATGACGTTAAGTTCGGTGAGTGCCGAGTATCCTAGGAGAGGTTCGCACCACGGAGTAATATTAATAGGAGTTGAAGGTCCAATGGGAGAAAGCTACGAAACTGTGATCTAAATTTTTGGTAAATATTGAGGGCGCCACTTGTCATTCCTCCCTACTTCGGCGCGAATATACTGTTGTTTTCAATAGAATTTTGCTGAAGTACATTTAAAATTTTTTATTTTAAGCAATTTAATTTGTTTGTAAGTTCTTAAAACTGCATAATTCAGATGTTTCAAATAAATGCTTCGTTCCTAGTTGTAAAACAGGCTATGATAGTGATAAGAAAAACAAAAAAAAAGCCCTAGGAGAAAAATAAAGTCTGAGTTCGTGTTTTCTGCACCTAAAGTAAGTTTTTTTTTTTTCTTTACAAAATTTCATCCATTCTCCTTCCTCCCAATTGTCTGTTTTAGCTAGCTTCGGTTCATAAGAATCGTCATTTTTTAAAAGCTTTCTTTCAAAGTAAAATTAGTATAAAATGGCTCTTAAAAAAAACATGTTGGTTAGAATACTCTATTTAATGAAATTTGCTTTCAATCGAATTTTTTTCAGCTTGATAATATTTTTAAAAAAATAATTAAAACGAGACATTTCCCCATTGAATAGCATTGCGGAAGCTGGAGAGAAGGAAGGATTGCACGCTGGCGCCATCTGTAAACATTAGAAAACAACATCACAAAATTTTAGCGTTACCTTCTTCTCCTGTCTTTTTACTCCGTGGTTCGCACACATTTTCAACAACAAAGAGAGTTTGCTTTGAAGTATTATCCTTATACTTCAATATGGTCTCGAATTTACCACGCACTTTTAATCTCGAACCATCTGGTCCTTTAAGAATTTCATTAGCATTCGACAGAGTCCTGGGAACACCTGGTGTTTCGGGATGAACGACGGACACAGCTGCACCAGAGTCACTTTTAAATTTCACACAAGAGTCGTTAAATTCAATGTTTACATGCAGAGAGTTTTTTGACGCCGAGGTAACGCCACCAACAGTGTACACTGAGGACGAATTTTCGTCATGCACTGAAGAAACGAATTTTTTCTTTGATAAGCACACCTTAACAAAATGGCCACGCTTATTACAGCCTCTACAAAAAGCATTTTTTGCCGGACATTGAGTTCGAGAATGTAAATTACCACCACAAAAATGACAATTTCCCTTACCTTTGGAGTTATGAAATATCTTTGGAGAGTTATGAGTAGTTGGTTTATACTTTACATTCAGGTCACGTTTCGGGTTTTGCTTTTTCAAAAAGTTGACAGCACTTTCAGAATGTCCATTCAGATGCAGGAGGTCTCTTTGTTGTTGTTGCACAGCTTCTTTTTGTCGTGCCTTTTCAATGGCTGTTTCCAGAGTTAATTTTGGATCTAACTGCAGAGTTTCTGAAAGTGATTTATCATTTAATCCGACGACGAATCTATCTCGTATTAAACGAGTTTTAAGAGCTCCGAAATTGCAGTGTTCGGCCAGATTAAAAAGAGAAGTGGCAAATTGATCCACAGTTTCGCCGACTTGCTGTTTAAGGAGATTGAATTTCGCCGACTCGTATACTTCATTATGCCTGATGACAAAATGAGAATCGAACTTTGACTTTACAATATCATATTTGTCTTCGTCATCTGTTGATAGTTCAAAAGAGGCCAGAATTTTTCTAGCTTCGCGTCCCATAGTATAGAGAAGAGTTCGTACCTGTGTTATTTCAGGTTTTCCATTGAGTCTGGAAGCATATCGAAAGTCTTCGAATTCTTGTATCCATTCGGGCCAATCCGCTGAGTTTTGAAAATTAAATGGCGAAGGAATCTTTAAAGGTATTTGAGTAGAATCTACAGCCACAATAACCTGTTTGTGAGAAGATTCTAAATTCTAACACCAACAGAGCCTTTTTTTTTCCTGGTCCACTTTTAAGTTACGAATGGAGAGTTCTAAAGCAGAAAATATTTAAGAAATTTTTATTGAAAACACTACCTGACACCATGGGTGCGTTGGATAATGCACCGGTAAGCTACCGGTAAAATCAACAACTAACCAAGCCGTTCGAAAAGTCTAACCGGTAAAACCAAAGCGTTCGAAAATGCTTCGGTCGCTTACCGGTAAGTAACCGGTAACTAACCAATTTAACCAAAGATTATTGCCGGTTACTTGTTGGTAAATTTGGTAATAAAGATGGCGGACGAAAAATCACTTTTACTGTTGTGTTGAAATCTTAGATATTTAAACGTTGAAATATACAAATGCGATAATCATATTATTTATTATACTAATTTCAAAGTGTTGAGAATTCTCCGTGTAAGAATTCTCTGCTTACTATTTCAGAAAATTCTATTAATAATATTGCACCATGCAAATTTTTAGGCGTCGTTCTTATATTTTCCTTCTGATTACTCGTATTGATTGTTTATGTTGTGATTACTATTTCTGCGAGCTGTCGAAAATCCAGAAAATTTCCATTATTTTAAATGACTGGTCAGTGTTAATCATGTGAGCTATTCAGGGAATTATATTCCAATTGGAGCAAGAGATAATTATAACGTCTAAAAGGTATGTGCAATAGCAATTATTATTTTATTACAACTTTTCAATATGTATTTTACATTGCTGATAAGTGATATTGAAGACGTGTGAATGAATTGTAATGCTTAACTGAGATTTTAATTATGATTTTCTGATGCATTTAATGCTAAAGATTAGACAGAGTGATATTGTATTATTAATCACTGTTTTATTGTTTTTATTTATTTTTTGAAATATATATACAATAGATTCCCAGAAATCCGCACATCTGAACCAATGTAAACCATGAAATTTATAGTAAAGATTTCAAGGAAGAAAACTGAGACACATCTTATTTTAGTAATGATATTTTAAAAACTGAATTTAATTAGATAAGGAAAGTTAATTTTAAGCAAGATTTAGGTCTTTGAGATAAGTATCTAAACTTTATTAAATCAATGGTATTTGTGCTTGAACAAAAATGATTTCATAGACTGAAAAAAAAAAAGAAAATCATTTGTGTTTAACTATTAATTTTGAACTGTAATAAAAATTTTAAGTTTATAATGTGTTGTTATTGAATCATATGTTTATATACTTAAATTGCATATTTTACTCCATGGAATTTTTTTTTTATTTAAGTGAAAAGTAAAATAAAAAATTTTATACCTACATGTACATTTTCTACTACACTTATACTCTTTATTTGCATTCATTTATTTATTTTTTCCTAAGTAATTTATATATCTTATATGTATTTATTATCATTTTTAATGCATTATATAGCATTAAAATTCTAATTTAAAAATGCAGACAAAAAATACCTAAAATCCGCACACTCTCTGGTCCCAAGCTGTGTGGATTTCTGGGAGCGTACTGTATATATATATATATATTACTACCATTGTATTATTACTGTTATTAATTCCAGTATTCAAATTTTGAAGACGAGTCTGAGCTCCTGAATATTATCAAAGCTTTCTGTTTTGCTGGTTCTTGGCTGTGGGTTTCAATATTTCAGATTTGCGAGCAAGTACTGAAGGTGAAGGAATGCTGGCTGCGAAAGTTAATATGCTGGTGGGATAGTCTAGTGCATGGTGCTATTTTACATAAGACTGTGCATTAGATTGTTCTTCTATGCGAAAATTGCCAACAGAAAGAAGAAAGAAAGAAAAATATAGGTTTGTGATTAAATTTTAATTAAATATTTCAATAAAATTTGGTAAATGTAAGATATTCTGTTAATTTAATGTAGAATATATTTTTAAAATATTGTTTTGATTTCATTTTATGTTACACTTAAAAGTACTATTAAATTTATAAAGTAGTTTTCATAAAAGTATATATCATAAAAGTACATTCATTTCTGAAGATTTAACTTTTTGCACATCCAGTTGTTAATAATAATAAAAAAGTATTGTATATGTATATGAACATTTCTAAACAAATTTAGCTCTATTAATTATTACCATTTTATCTGATTTTCCTTGTTTTCATAGAATCACCAACTAATCAAGACAGAAACTTAAAAAAACAAAATTCAGAAGAAAACGTAAGTTTTTAAAATATTATTGAAACACAGTAAGACGAAAAGCATTTGTCAATTGAATAACGTGATTGTAAAAAGCTGTATTTGATTATCCAGTTTTGTATTTAACATTATTATTTTTTTTTTTTTGTATATGTATGATGTAATTTATTTTGTGTGTGTGTTCAGTCTTTATTACATTTTAATGATGTCATTGAGCTTATTTTAAAGCATGAAGCATACAAATTTTCTTTCATTTAAATGCAAGAAGAAAATGTATTTAAAGTGGAACAACTTTGTCAAGTCTCAATACAAACAATAAATTGAAAACAGGAATTTTTTTCTTATACTTTTTTTTTTTGTGATCATTAGTGGATTATGAATGTATCTTTACATTCTCTTAATATTTTACATATTGCCCTTTTTATTCATGTATAGGTTTTTTGCTTAATAGCATTAATATTTTTTAAATTAGCCATAGTATCATATTAATGAAAATGCTAAACTTATGGATATGAATATCAAATTGTTACAATAATTGATTTGCAATATATATATTGTTAGTTTACTTCTTTTGTTTTGATTCAGTTTTGATTTATCGTAAAGTATCATAAATTGTCATGAAGATAATGAAGGAATAAAGTTAAGATAAGTTTTTTAAGAATTAATTTAAGAAATTAATTAGAGTTAGTAAAATTAATTGTTCTCATAAATGAACTAAAGTCATCAAAGGATAATTTGATAAAAAAATAATTATTTTTGATCTATGTAGTATTCAGTGGCCTTAAATCTAATATTGTTATTACTGTACATTAAAAAAAATATTTTACTATATGTATGTATGTACAGTTCCCGCCGCTTATTAAAATCACATTCGTCCTCAGCCGAAGTGATTTTATTAAGCGGCTGATTTTTATATCCGGCGAACGTTCCTATTACTCAAAGAAAAGGTCTTACTTCAATGAATTTGGAAAGAAATTTCAAGAGGTAACAAATTATGAAATTAGTAAACATTATTAAGTAATTTAATTAATTGTTCCTTCGATATAAGTAAATTAAACTCATTCCAAGTTCCTATAGGCTTTCCTTTAACGAAAATTATCATTAGTACTTTACCAAAAGTTCACGCTTTTCTTAGAAATTTAAAATATTTTCGTTTTAAACCTCTTGATTTATAATTATTTCAAAATAAGAACTAGAATTTATCTTTTATAATTAAAATATATATATCATTTGCAAATCAAATCAAATTTGTAACTTATTACTGCGCTCTGAAGAATATGTTCCTTGAAATTATTAAGAAGATAAGTTATGAGACTATGTGTTTAATTTGTAACTATGCTGCAAGAGTAAAATTTCCGACAATGAACGATAACAGACGGATCATTAGTTTCTTTTTATTAAAAAAAAAAAAATCAGAATGTAAAAAAAAAAAAAAAAAAATTAGTGTGCATAAATGATATTTTTGGCTGCTGAGATATTTTTGAGTTTGTTAATCGGCGACAGTGGCGCAGCGGGGGGGAGGGGGGTTGTGTCCAGCGGGTCCAGACCCCCCTATGAGCTAAAATTTTTATTCGGAAATGTATGCATTATGCAGGGCCTGATTATCGCACTGGCATGTGGGGCCCGGGTCCCTGATCCTGAATAGCAGAGGGCCCTAAAACTAATTTCTTTTGTGATTATTTGATCACTATTTGTTCTGTGTACGAAAATTTTGGTCACTTTTTCAACTATTTTCACATCGTCAAGTACTGGCGTGGGTCTAAGAAAGCATGTGTGCCTCAGGCCTTACATGAAGTCAAGCAGGCCCTGGCATTACGTACAAAAATTCGACCAGAAATTTGTAGAAAAATTGACATATTTTTACTTTCCAAACATAATTATGTAAAGAAAGTATTGTAATTATGCCAAATAATCCGACTGCAACAATTTGAAGTTTGAATTTTCTACACGATTTGAGGTTCCCTAAGTTCATTTTTGCTATATTTACGGTGATGTATGTATATAAGTATGTATGTGTGTGCCTGCGAGTGAACACAATAGCATCTAAAAGCTTTGTTTCAATAAGCTGAAAGTGTGTACATATGTTATAAATCACTTTAGCAAGAACCCTATTGATTTTGATGAATTTAGTCCTTATAGTTTTTTACTTCCATTACCCTACTACCGTAGGTAATGGAAGTATTGTATTCGGTCTGAAAATTCGATATTGGGTTTTCACCTGATTTACATGATTTAAGATCCCCTGAGTCCAAAAAAGTGGTTTTTGGCAATTGGTCAGTGTGTATGTATGTGTGTGTGTGTGTATGTATGTATGTATGTGGAGAATCTTCTGGCTATTATAGCTCAAAAACTAATAAAGATAGAGCTACGAAACTTCAGAATTGAAATACGTCTGGTGTACAGATGAAATTTCCAAAATTTTGGTGAAAATTGAAAAACCGGAAGTGGGACCGTCGTATCTCAAAAACGGCTCTAACTATTTTCTTCAAACTTGCTATATAAACACTCTATTAGATGTCCTTTCGAATGATATAGTTGGTTAGTTCAGGAAAAATGATAGGCGTCCGGCATAAATAGCTCAATTTCAGGCCTCACAAAGGCGTTCCTTTAAAAACGGTTGTACGGATTTTTTCTCTTATTTTTTACCTCGCTATTATATGTAAGTTTCGTTTTATACATCTTTATAAGTTTCTCTTACCGGAAAAATTTTAGGTTTCTACTTCTTCAGATCATTTTTATGTTTTCTGATCACATTATCTCTCAAAAATGCATATAATACGTGTGATAGTGGGTAATGGAAGTCGTGTAGTTGTTTCACATCAGATTTTTTTTTCTTACAGAGACACAAAGAAAAATTTCTTATCATTATGTCTTATGGGCCCAACTTTTTTTAAAGTCAACTTCAACGTGAGTGCTTTATTCCACACGTGAGCAGAGATTTTTCAGAATGAAGCACCAGGAGTTAAAAAAAAATAAATAAAATAAAATTTTTAACTCCTTGAAAAATCCTTATTGCAACAGAGAAAGCTATTGCATGCGCTGACGGGACAAGGGGAGGGGGGGGTTACGAGGGGGGAAATCATGACACCCCATTTAGTGCTAAATTTGTCCTGAGGAGCTATGGGAGCTACAGTCACGAATTTTGGTGCTTGGATTATTTATATGTATCCAACATCTAAAGTAACGGGATTTATCAAAATTACCCCCGTTCCCCCCTTCGGGGGACAGAAGGCAAAAAGAACTTTGTAAACATAACTCGGCTCCAAATTACTTCACAGTTAAGAAATTCCACATGGAGAGACAAGATATGAGTACAAATAATGCAATATCTAAAATTCAGGAATTTTTTATTTTTAAGGAGAGGAAGGGGAGAAATCTATTTTTAGCAGGAAATTTTACAAATTCCGGATTTTTGAGTAGAACTATACTAAAAATGGAACAAAGATGTTGGAAAAAGCTACGCAACTTCCTTAGGATATTTCCAAAAGATGTTTTCGATATTGTGTGATCTGCCATTTTTTTTTTCTTATTTGTTTGGTTGGGGGGGGGGTATGTGTTATAAAGGGTAAAATCGAGAGACCTTTTTTAGCACTAAATTTGTCCTGGGAAATTTATGAGAGCTACGGTCACGAAGTTTGGTGCTTGGAATGTTTATATGCATCCGGTACCTAAAGGAACAGGATTTATCGAAATACCCCTTCCCCCCAGGGGGCAGGAAGCAAAAAAATGTTTGTAAGCATAACTCGGCCCCAAATTACTTCTCGGTGAAGAAATTGCATATGATGAGACCAGACTTGAGTATAAATAGAACATTATGTACGATTTTGGAATTCTTGATTCTTAAAGGAGAGAGGGGAAAAATCGTTTTTCGGGGGGGGGGGGATTTCAGAAATTGCAGATTTTTTAGTAGAACTCTACTAAAGATGTTACAAAGGTATTGAAAATAGCCATGTATCTTCTATAGAATATTTGCAAAAGCACCTTGTTTTTTTGTGATTTTCGATTTTTTTTTTTTTTTTTGGGGGGGGGAGCTGTTACAAAGTAGCAAATTTAAGACCCCCCCTTCTTTTAGCGCTAGATTTGTCTATGGGATCTGTGGTCATGAAATTTGGTGTGCAAATTGTTTATATGTATCCGACACTTATTGCAACGGGAATTTAAGAAATTCGTCCCCTTATCCCTTTGGGGCCGGGGGGCAATAAACATGCGTAAAAACACGTTATCCTGGTTGAATTCACCTTACATTATCTTAGAATGATGAATTTTGGTGTGTGGATGTTTGTTAGGTGTACGCATTATGTACTTTGGTGAGATTTCGCAAAACTTCTAACTTAGCCACTGGGAAAGGGGGAAGTTAAAAGCGGGTAAGTTGCTGCCAAAGGCAATGTGGACCCGGACTCCCCACGTTGCGAGCGGCAAAAACCTCTACGGAACACAGAGGAAACTTTAACTTAGGTTATTAATAATGATTTGGAATTTTGAAAACTCATTTTAGTATACTGCTCAGCGAAGCAGGCAAAGCATGCTAGTATATGAATAAAACAAATAGGGCTGGATATTCTTTCGTGCTTATTATGCCACACAAAAAACAAATGGCTTGTAATACAGATAAGTATATTTATTAATATAATTTAATACGAATATTAGAATTTTCTGAATGTTCGCTAGTCAGGGTAAGAAATTACTGACGTGTAGAAATAGATATTTTACCCTGCCTGTGTTAAACTTTAACATAATGGTACCAAATCCTCATAAACTAATAAAAGATTGCAAGAATTTGCTTAAACAACTAAAATTGTTTTTTTTTTTTTTTTTTTTGTCAACATTTACTTTTTTCTTATAAAACTTTAGCAATTAGACATGATATTTGCCTCAAATTTTGGGAAGGGGGGGGGGCTGTAGCCCCATCAGCCCCCCCCCCTCCCCCCTTGGATATGCCACTGAAACACATATTTATTAAAATTAACTGAAAGGTTTAGCAAACATTGTATGTGATATATTTAATATTTTAAAATTTACTTAAAAAAATGTTTGGTTTAGTTATAGAAGTTAGAAATATAGTTTTGAATACATTCTAAATAGTTTCTCTTCAAGCTAGAATTCAAAAGAAAAATCTATTAAAGCATTTTAAAACAACTGCTAATTTGGATAAATATATGATTACTTGATTTTGAAATTAATGAAAAGTGGACTGTAAGCAATACTCCCTATAATTTGTGTATACACTGTATGTAATGCTTTGAGAAATTTTTAATAGATTAAATGAAATAGATATGATGGGCGATGATGAAAGAGAAGTTTAAGCAATCTAAAGCTATAATAAGTATTTTGTTTTTATTTTATTAATGAGGCATCAGAGTTAATTTGAAACTTATTTTAAAGTAAATAAATATTATTTGGTGTTTATTAGAAAAATGTTAAACTTGAAAACAAACTTGTCCTGATAAAATGGAAACAATGACGATTCTAAAGCATATATTTAAAAGCAATGTGTGAATCCATCAGAATCTTCACAACTATTTAGGAAAAATAAATAAATAAATAACTTAGTGGAAAGCCCAGCATCTCACGATTTTTACTGGCTGTATTTTAAAATCAATTTATATTTTTCTTGTCTAAATATAATTCTTAAGAGGTATACTAATCTTAATTTTTGATGTTTTTCAAGAAAATTCTTGTTTCTAAGTTTTTCTGCAATCTTAAAAATTTAGCAATTGCTTGTTTGCAGTTATTTTATTTAACTATTTGCATAGTTGCGAGAAATTTATTTCCAATAATTATAAAAAGAATCGTTCTTGCGTGAGGAAAGTTTAGCTACAGTAAATAAACAAAAACATAAACAAACCGGAAAGTAACCGGAGCGTTCGATAAGTTCACACTAACCGGTAAAACCGCATTTACCGGTGACTTCCATTTTCATTTACCGGTAAAACCAAAAAGCTATTTTCGAACGCGGCCCATGTCGTGTTATGTAAAGTAGTTTAAGAGAGAACTACAATACTACTGCCCGATTTCGATATCCAAAATTTTTGCGATTTTCACAGAATTTTTTTCAAAAGCAGATTCCAAAGCAACTAATAGAGCTTTGCGATCGCAATCACTTCCAGAATCTGCCCCACGAAGTCTACTTTCATGATAAAGCACGAGGGACCTGCCAAAGTTAAACCATTTGGCCAGGAGAGCCCTTTTATGAAGGCATGTGCTCGATTTCGTCGCCAAATTTTTTTGGCCAATTTTACGCCCTCTCATTTTTAAAAGTCGATTCCACAGCAACTAATAGAGCTTTGCGATCGCAATCACTTCCAGAATGTGCAAAAGATATTCTAGTTTCATAACAGAACAGCAGGGACCTGCCAAAGTTAAACCATTTGGCCAGGAGAGCCCTTTTATGCAGACTTTTGCCATATTTCGATACCCAAAATTTTTGCGATTTTCACAGAATTTTTTTCAAAAGCCGATTACAAAGCAACTAATAGAGCTTTGCGATCGCAATCACTTCCAGAATCTGCCCCACGAAGTCTACTTTCATGATAAAGCACGAGGGACCTGCCAAAGTTAAACCATTTGGCCAGGAGAGCCCTTTTATGAAGGCATGTGCTCGATTTCGTCGCCAAATTTTTTTGGCCAATTTTACGCCCTCTCATTTTTAAAAGTCGATTCCACAGCAACTAATAGAGCTTTGCGATCGCAATCACTTCCAGAATGTGCAAAAGATATTCTAGTTTCATAACAGAACAGCAGGGACCTGCCAAAGTTAAACCATTTGGCCAGGAGATCCCTTTTATGCAGACTTTTGCCCGATTTCGATACCCAAAATTTTTGCGATTTTCACAGAATTTTTTTCAAAAGCCGATTCCAAAGCAACTAATAGAGCTTTGCGATCGCAATCACTTCCAGAATCTGCCCCACGAAGTCTACTTTCATGATAAAGCACGAGGGACCTGCCAAAGTTAAACCATTTGGCCAGGAGAGCCCTTTTATGAAGGCATGTGCTCGATTTCGTCGCCAAATTTTTTTGGCCAATTTTACGCCCTCTCATTTTTAAAAGTCGATTCCACAGCAACTAATAGAGCTTTGCGATCGCAATCACTTCCAGAATGTGCAAAAGATATTCTAGTTTCATAACAGAACAGCAGGGACCTGCCAAAGTTAAACCATTTGGCCAGGAGAGCCCTTTTATGCAGACTTTTGCCCGATTTCGATACCCAAAATTTTTGCGATTTTCACAGAATTTTTTTCAAAAGCCGATTCCAAAGCAACTAATAGAGCTTTGCGATCGCAATCACTTCCAGAATCTGCCCCACGAAGTCTACTTTCATGATAAAGCACGAGGGACCTGCCAAAGTTAAACCATTTGGCCAGGAGAGCCCTTTTATGAAGGCATGTGCTCAATTTCGTCGCCAAATTTTTTTGGCCAATTTTACGCCCTCTCATTTTTAAAAGTCGATTCCACAGCAACTAATAGAGCTTTGCGATCGCAATCACTTCCAGAATGTGCAAAAGATATTCTAGTTTCATAACAGAACAGCAGGGACCTGCCAAAGTTAAACCATTTGGCCAGGAGAGCCCTTTTATGCAGACTTTTGCCATATTTCGATACCCAAAATTTTTGCGATTTTCACAGAATTTTTTTCAAAAGCCGATTCCAAAGCAACTAATAGAGCTTTGCGATCGCAATCACTTCCAGAATCTGCCCCACGAAGTCTACTTTCATGATAAAGCACGAGGGACCTGCCAAGGTTAAACCATTTGGCCAGGAGAGCCCTTTTATGAAGGCATGTGCTCGATTTCGTCGCCAAATTTTTTTGGCCAATTTTACGCCCTCTCATTTTTAAAAGTCGATTCCACAGCAACTAATAGAGCTTTGCGATCGCAATCACTTCCAGAATGTGCAAAAGATATTCTAGTTTCATAACAGAACAGCAGGGACCTGCCAAAGTTAAACCATTTGGCCAGGAGAGCCCTTTTATGCAGACTTTTGCCATATTTCGATACCCAAAATTTTTGCGATTTTCACAGAATTTTTTTCAAAAGCCGATTCCAAAGCAACTAATAGAGCTTTCCGATCGCAATCACTTCCAGAATCTGCCCCACGAAGTCTACTTTCATGATAAAGCACGAGGGACCTGCCAAAGTTAAACCATTTGGCCAGGAGAGCCCTTTTATGAAGGCATGTGCTCGATTTCGTCGCCAAATTTTTTTGGCCAATTTTACGCCCTCTCATTTTTAAAAGTCGATTCCACAGCAACTAATAGAGCTTTGCGATCGCAATCACTTCCAGAATGTGCAAAAGATATTCTAGTTTCATAACAGAACAGCAGGTACCTGCCAAAGTTAAACCATTTGGCCAGGAGAGCCCTTTTATGCAGACTTTTGCCTGATTTCGATACCCAAAATTTTTGCGATTTTCACAGAATTTTTTTCAAAAGCTGATTCCAAAGCAACTAATAGAGCTTTGCGATCGCAATCACTTCCAGAATCTGCCCCACGAAGTCTACTTTCATGATAAAGCACGAGGGACCTGCCAAAGTTAAACCATTTGGCCAGGAGAGCCCTTTTATGAAGGCATGTGCTCGATTTCGTCGCCAAATTTTTTTGGCCAATTTTACGCCCTCTCATTTTTAAAAGTCGATTCCACAGCAACTAATAGAGCTTTGCGATCGCAATCACTTCCAGAATGTGCAAAAGATATTCTAGTTTCATAACAGAACAGCAGGGACCTGCCAAAGTTAAACCATTTGGCCAGGAGAGCCCTTTTATGCAGACTTTTGCCCGATTTCGACACCCAAAATTTTTGCGATTTTCACAGAATTTTTTTCAAAAGCCGATTCCAAAGCAACTAATAGAGCTTTGCGATCGCAATCACTTCCAGAATCTGCCCCACGAAGTCTACTTTCATGATAAAGCACGAGGGACCTGCCAAAGTTAAACCATTTGGCCAGGAGAGCCCTTTTATGAAGGCATGTGCTCGATTTCGTCGCCAAATTTTTTTGGCCAATTTTACGCCCTCTCATTTTTAAAAGTCGATTCCACAGCAACTAATAGAGCTTTGCGATCGCAATCACTTCCAGAATGTGCAAAAGATATTCTAGTTTCATAACAGAACAGCAGGGACCTGCCAAAGTTAAACCATTTGGCCAGGAGAGCCCTTTTATGCAGACTTTTGCCCGATTTCGATACCCAAAATTTTTGCGATTTTCACAGAATTTTTTTCAAAAGCCGATTCCAAAGCAACTAATAGAGCTTTGCGATCGCAATCACTTCCAGAATCTGCCCCACGAAGTCTACTTTCATGATAAAGCACGAGGGACCTGCCAAAGTTAAACCATTTGGCCAGGAGAGCCCTTTTATGAAGGCATGTGCTCGATTTCGTCGCCAAATTTTTTTGGCCAATTTTACGCCCTCTCATTTTTAAAAGTCGATTCCACAGCAACTAATAGAGCTTTGCGATCGCAATCACTTCCAGAATGTGCAAAAGAGATTCTATTTTCATAACAGAACAGCAGGGACCTGCCAAAGTTAAACCATTTGGCCAGGAGAGCCCTTTTATGCAGACTTTTGCCATATTTCGATACCCAAAATTTTTGCGATTTTCACAGAATTTTTTTCAAAAGCCGATTCCAAAGCAACTAATAGAGCTTTCCGATCGCAATCACTTCCAGAATCTGCCCCACGAAGTCTACTTTCATGATAAAGCACGAGGGACCTGCCAAAGTTAAACCATTTGGCCAGGAGAGCCCTTTTATGAAGGCATGTGCTCGATTTCGTCGCCAAATTTTTTTGGCCAATTTTACGCCCTCTCATTTTTAAAAGTCGATTCCACAGCAACTAATAGAGCTTTGCGATCGCAATCACTTCCAGAATGTGCAAAAGATATTCTAGTTTCATAACAGAACAGCAGGGACCTGCCAAAGTTAAACCATTTGGCCAGGAGAGCCCTTTTATGCAGACTTTTGCCTGATTTCGATACCCAAAATTTTTGCGATTTTCACAGAATTTTTTTCAAAAGCTGATTCCAAAGCAACTAATAGAGCTTTGCGATCGCAATCACTTCCAGAATCTGCCCCACGAAGTCTACTTTCATGATAAAGCACGAGGGACCTGCCAAAGTTAAACCATTTGGCCAGGAGAGCCCTTTTATGAAGGCATGTGCTCGATTTCGTCGCCAAATTTTTTTGGCCAATTTTACGCCCTCTCATTTTTAAAAGTCGATTCCACAGCAACTAATAGAGCTTTGCGATCGCAATCACTTCCAGAATGTGCAAAAGATATTCTAGTTTCATAACAGAACAGCAGGGACCTGCCAAAGTTAAACCATTTGGCCAGGAGAGCCCTTTTATGCAGACTTTTGCCATATTTCGATACCCAAAATTTTTGCGATTTTCACAGAATTTTTTTCAAAAGCCGATTCCAAAGCAACTAATAGAGCTTTCCGATCGCAATCACTTCCAGAATCTGCCCCACGAAGTCTACTTTCATGATAAAGCACGAGGGACCTGCCAAAGTTAAACCATTTGGCCAGGAGAGCCCTTTTATGAAGGCATGTGCTCGATTTCGTCGCCAAATTTTTTTGGCCAATTTTACGCCCTCTCATTTTTAAAAGTCGATTCCACAGCAACTAATAGAGCTTTGCGATCGCAATCACTTCCAGAATGTGCAAAAGATATTCTAGTTTCATAACAGAACAGCAGGGACCTGCCAAAGTTAAACCATTTGGCCAGGAGAGCCCTTTTATGCAGACTTTTGCCTGATTTCGATACCCAAAATTTTTGCGATTTTCACAGAATTTTTTTCAAAAGCTGATTCCAAAGCAACTAATAGAGCTTTGCGATCGCAATCACTTCCAGAATCTGCCCCACGAAGTCTACTTTCATGATAAAGCACGAGGGACCTGCCAAAGTTAAACCATTTGGCCAGGAGAGCCCTTTTATGAAGGCATGTGCTCGATTTCGTCGCCAAATTTTTTTGGCCAATTTTACGCCCTCTCATTTTTAAAAGTCGATTCCACAGCAACTAATAGAGCTTTGCGATCGCAATCACTTCCAGAATGTGCAAAAGATATTCTAGTTTCATAACAGAACAGCAGGGACCTGCCAAAGTTAAACCATTTGGCCAGGAGAGCCCTTTTATGCAGACTTTTGCCCGATTTCGACACCCAAAATTTTTGCGATTTTCACAGAATTTTTTTCAAAAGCCGATTCCAAAGCAACTAATAGAGCTTTGCGATCGCAATCACTTCCAGAATCTGCCCCATGAAGTCTACTTTCATGATAAAGCACGAGGGACCTGCCAAAGTTAAACCATTTGGCCAGGAGAGCCCTTTTATGAAGGCATGTGCTCGATTTCGTCGCCAAATTTTTTTGGCCAATTTTACGCCCTCTCATTTTTAAAAGTCGATTCCACAGCAACTAATAGAGCTTTGCGATCGCAATCACTTCCAGAATGTGCAAAAGATATTCTAGTTTCATAACAGAACAGCAGGGACCTGCCAAAGTTAAACCATTTGGCCAGGAGAGCCCTTTTATGCAGACTTTTGCCATATTTCGATACCCAAAATTTTTGCGATTTTCACAGAATTTTTTTCAAAAGCCGATTCCAAAGCAACTAATAGAGCTTTGCGATCGCAATCACTTCTAGAATCTGCCCCACGAAGTCTACTTTCATGATAAAGCACGAGGGACCTGCCAAAGTTAAACCATTTGGCCAGGAGAGCCCTTTTATGAAGGCATGTGCTCGATTTCGTCGCCAAATTTTTTTGGCCAATTTTACGCCCTCTCATTTTTAAAAGTCGATTCCACAGCAACTAATAGAGCTTTGCGATCGCAATCACTTCCAGAATGTGCAAAAGGTATTCTAGTTTCATAACAGAACAGCAGGGACCTGCCAAAGTTAAACCATTTGGCCAGGAGAGCCCTTTTATGCAGACTTTTGTCCGATTTCGATACCCAAAATTTTTGCGATTTTCACAGAATTTTTTTCAAAAGCCGATTCCAAAGCAACTAATAGAGCTTTGCGATCGCAATCACTTCCAGAATCTGCCCCACGAAGTCTACTTTCATGATAAAGCACGAGGGACCTGCCAAAGTTAAACCATTTGGCCAGGAGAGCCCTTTTATGAAGGCATGTGCTCGATTTCGTCGCCAAATTTTTTTGGCCAATTTTACGCCCTCTCATTTTTAAAAGTCGATTCCACAGCAACTAATAGAGCTTTGCGATCGCAATCACTTCCAGAATGTGCAAAAGATATTCTAGTTTCATAACAGAACAGCAGGGACCTGCCAAAGTTAAACCATTTGGCCAGGAGAGCCCTTTTATGCAGACTTTTGCCCGATTTCGATACCCAAAATTTTTGCGATTTTCACAGAATTTTTTTCAAAAGCCGATTCCAAAGCAACTAATAGAGCTTTGCGATCGCAATCACTTCCAGAATCTGCCCCACGAAGTCTACTTTCATGATAAAGCACGAGGGACCTGCCAAAGTTAAACCATTTGGCCAGGAGAGCCCTTTTATGAAGGCATGTGCTCGATTTCGTCGCCAAATTTTTTTGGCCAATTTTACGCCCTCTCATTTTTAAAAGTCGATTCCACAGCAACTAATAGAGCTTTGCGATCACAATCACTTCCAGAATGTGCAAAAGATATTCTAGTTTCATAACAGAACAGCAGGGACCTGCCAAAGTTAAACCATTTGGCCAGGAGAGCCCTTTTATGCAGACTTTTGCCATATTTCGATACCCAAAATTTTTGCGATTTTCACAGAATTTTTTTCAAAAGCCGATTCCAAAGCAACTAATAGAGCTTTGCGATCGCAATCACTTCCAGAATCTGCCCAACGAAGTCTACTTTCATGATAAAGCACGAGGGACCTGCCAAAGTTAAACCATTTGGCCAGGAGAGCCCTTTTATGAAGGCATGTGCTCGATTTCGTCGCCAAATTTTTTTGGCCAATTTTACGCCCTCTCATTTTTAAAAGTCGATTCCACAGCAACTAATAGAGCTTTGCGATCGCAATCACTTCCAGAATGTGCAAAAGATATTCTAGTTTCATAACAGAACAGCAGGGACCTGCCAAAGTTAAACCATTTGGCCAGGAGAGCCCTTTTATGCAGACTTTTGCCATATTTCGATACCCAAAATTTTTGCGATTTTCACAGAATTTTTTTCAAAAGCCGATTCCAAAGCAACTAATAGAGCTTTGCGATCGCAATCACTTCCAGAATCTGCCCCACGAAGTCTACTTTCATGATAAAGCACGAGGGACCTGCCAAAGTTAAACCATTTGGCCAGGAGAGCCCTTTTATGAAGGCATGTGCTCGATTTCGTCGCCAAATTTTTTTGGCCAATTTTACGCCCTCTCATTTTTAAAAGTCGATTCCACAGCAACTAATAGAGCTTTGCGATCGCAATCACTTCCAGAATGTGCAAAGGTATTCTAGTTTCATAACAGAACAGCAGGGACCTGCCAAAGTTAAACCATTTGGCCAGGAGAGCCCTTTTATGCAGACTTTTGTCCGATTTCGATACCCAAAATTTTTGCGATTTTCACAGAATTTTTTTCAAAAGCCGATTCCAAAGCAACTAATAGAGCTTTGCGATCGCAATCACTTCCAGAATCTGCCCCACGAAGTCTACTTTCATGATAAAGCACGAGGGACCTGCCAAAGTTAAACCATTTGGCAAGGAGAGCCCTTTTATGAAGGCATGTGCTCGATTTCGTCGCCAAATTTTTTTGGCCAATTTTACGCCCTCTCATTTTTAAAAGTCGATTCCACAGCAACTAATAGAGCTTTGCGATCGCAATCACTTCCAGAATGTGCAAAAGATATTCTAGTTTCATAACAGAACAGCAGGGACCTGCCAAAGTTAAACCATTTGGCCAGGAGAGCCCTTTTATGCAGACTTTTGCCCGATTTCGATACCCAAAATTTTTGCGATTTTCACAGAATTTTTTTCAAAAGCCGATTCCAAAGCACCTAATAGAGCTTTGCGATCGCAATCACTTCCAGAATCTGCCCCACGAAGTCTACTTTCATGATAAAGCACGAGGGACCTGCCAAAGTTAAACCATTTGGCCAGGAGAGCCCTTTTATGAAGGCATGTGCTCGATTTCGTCGCCAAATTTTTTTGGCCAATTTTACGCCCTCTCATTTTTAAAAGTCGATTCCACAGCAACTAATAGAGCTTTGCGATCACAATCACTTCCAGAATGTGCAAAAGATATTCTAGTTTCATAACAGAACAGCAGGGACCTGCCAAAGTTAAACCATTTGGCCAGGAGAGCCCTTTTATGCAGACTTTTGCCATATTTCGATACCCAAAATTTTTGCGATTTTCACAGAATTTTTTTCAAAAGCCGATTCCAAAGCAACTAATAGAGCTTTGCGATCGCAATCACTTCCAGAATCTGCCCCACGAAGTCTTCTTTCATGATAAAGCACGAGGGACCTGCCAAAGTTAAACCATTTGGCCAGGAGAGCCCTTTTATGAAGGCATGTGCTCGATTTCGTCGCCAAATTTTTTTGGCCAATTTTACGCCCTCTCATTTTTAAAAGTCGATTCCACAGCAACTAATAGAGCTTTGCGATCGCAATCACTTCCAGAATGTGCAAAAGATATTCTAGTTTCATAACAGAACAGCAGGGACCTGCCAAAGTTAAACCATTTGGCCAGGAGAGCCCTTTTATGCAGACTTTTGCCCGATTTCGATACCCAAAATTTTTGCGATTTTCACAGAATTTTTTTCAAAAGCCGATTCCAAAGCAACTAATAGAGCTTTGCGATCGCAATCACTTCCAGAATCTGCCCCACGAAGTCTACTTTCATGATAAAGCATGAGGGACCTGCCAAAGTTAAACCATTTGGCCAGGGGAGCCCTTTTATGAAGGCATGTGCTCGATTTCGTCGCCAAATTTTTTTGGCAAATTTTACGCCCTCTCATTTTTAAAAGTCGATTCCACAGCAACTAATAGAGCTTTGCGATCGCAATCACTTCCAGAATGTGCAAAAGATATTCTAGTTTCATAACAGAACAGCAGGGACCTGCCAAAGTTAAACCATTTGGCCAGGAGAGCCCTTTTATGCAGACTTTTGCCCGATTTCGATACCCAAAATTTTTGCGATTTTCACAGAATTTTTTTCAAAAGCCGATTCCAAAGCAACTAATAGAGCTTTGCGATCGCAATCACTTCCAGAATCTGCCCCACGAAGTCTACTTTCATGATAAAGCACGAGGGACCTGCCAAAGTTAAACCATTTGGCCAGGAGAGCCCTTTTATGAAGGCATGTGCTCGATTTCGTCGCCAAGTTTTTTTGGCCAATTTTACGCCCTCTCATTTTTAAAAGTCGATTCCACAGCAACTAATAGAGCTTTGCGATCGCAATCACTTCCAGAATGTGCAAAAGGTATTCTAGTTTCATAACAGAACAGCAGGGACCTGCCAAAGTTAAACCATTTGGCCAGGAGAGCCCTTTTATGCAGACTTTTGTCCGATTTCGATACCCAAAATTTTTGCGATTTTCACAGAATTTTTTTCAAAAGCCGATTCCAAAGCAACTAATAGAGCTTTGCGATCGCAATCACTTCCAGAATCTGCCCCACGAAGTCTACTTTCATGATAAAGCACGAGGGACCTGCCAAAGTTAAACCATTTGGCCAGGAGAGCCCTTTTATGAAGGCATGTGCTCGATTTCGTCGCCAAATTTTTTTGGCCAATTTTACGCCCTCTCATTTTTAAAAGTCGATTCCACAGCAACTAATAGAGCTTTGCGATCGCAATCACTTCCAGAATGTGCAAAAGATATTCTAGTTTCATAACAGAACAGCAGGGACCTGCCAAAGTTAAACCATTTGGCCAGGAGAGCCCTTTTATGCAGACTTTTGCCCGATTTTGATACCCAAAATTTTTGCGATTTTCACAGAATTTTTTTCAAAAGCCGATTCCAAAGCAACTAATAGAGCTTTGCGATCGCAATCACTTCCAGAATCTGCCCCACGAAGTCTACTTTCATGATAAAGCACGAGGGACCTGCCAAAGTTAAACCATTTGGCCAGGAGAGCCCTTTTATGAAGGCATGTGCTCGATTTCGTCGCCAAATTTTTTTGGCCAATTTTACGCCCTCTCATTTTTAAAAGTCGATTCCAAAGCAACTAATAGAGCTTTGCGATCACAATCACTTCCAGAATGTGCAAAAGATATTCTAGTTTCATAACAGAACAGCAGGGACCTGCCAAAGTTAAACCATTTGGCCAGGAGAGCCCTTTTATGCAGACTTTTGCCATATTTCGATACCCAAAATTTTTGCGATTTTCACAGAATTTTTTTCAAAAGCCGATTCCAAAGCAACTAATAGAGCTTTGCGATCGCAATCACTTCCAGAATCTGCCCAACGAAGTCTACTTTCATGATAAAGCACGAGGGACCTGCCAAAGTTAAACCATTTGGCCAGGAGAGCCCTTTTATGAAGGCATGTGCTCGATTTCGTCGCCAAATTTTTTTGGCCAATTTTACGCCCTCTCATTTTTAAAAGTCGATTCCACAGCAACTAATAGAGCTTTGCGATCGCAATCACTTCCAGAATGTGCAAAAGATATTCTAGTTTCATAACAGAACAGCAGGGACCTGCCA
Source organism: Salticus scenicus (assembly GCA_963930645.1). Classification (NCBI taxonomy): domain Eukaryota; kingdom Metazoa; phylum Arthropoda; class Arachnida; order Araneae; family Salticidae; genus Salticus; species Salticus scenicus. The sequence goes on along the minus strand of CAWVNO010002143.1, from coordinate 733,750 downwards.
AAGTTAAACCATTTGGCCAGGAGAGCCCTTTTATGCAGACTTTTGCCCGATTTCGATACCCAAAATTTTTGCGATTTTCACAGAATTTTTTTCAAAAGCCGATTCCAAAGCAACTAATAGAGCTTTGCGATCGCAATCACTTCCAGAATCTGCCCCACGAAGTCTACTTTCATGATAAAGCATGAGGGACCTGCCAAAGTTAAACCATTTGGCCAGGGGAGCCCTTTTATGAAGGCATGTGCTCGATTTCGTCGCCAAATTTTTTTGGCCAATTTTACGCCCTCTCATTTTTAAAAGTCGATTCCACAGCAACTAATAGAGCTTTGCGATCGCAATCACTTCCAGAATGTGCAAAAGATATTCTAGTTTCATAACAGAACAGCAGGGACCTGCCAAAGTTAAACCATTTGGCCAGGAGAGCCCTTTTATGCAGACTTTTGCCCGATTTCGATACCCAAAATTTTTGCGATTTTCACAGAATTTTTTTCAAAAGCCGATTCCAAAGCAACTAATAGAGCTTTGCGATCGCAATCACTTCCAGAATCTGCCCCACGAAGTCTACTTTCATGATAAAGCACGAGGGACCTGCCAAAGTTAAACCATTTGGCCAGGAGAGCCCTTTTATGAAGGCATGTGCTCGATTTCGTCGCCAAATTTTTTTGGCCAATTTTACGCCCTCTCATTTTTAAAAGTCGATTCCACAGCAACTAATAGAGCTTTGCGATCGCAATCACTTCCAGAATGTGCAAAAGGTATTCTAGTTTCATAACAGAACAGCAGGGACCTGCCAAAGTTAAACCATTTGGCCAGGAGAGCCCTTTTATGCAGACTTTTGTCCGATTTCGATACCCAAAATTTTTGCGATTTTCACAGAATTTTTTTCAAAAGCCGATTCCAAAGCAACTAATAGAGCTTTGCGATCGCAATCACTTCCAGAATCTGCCCCACGAAGTCTACTTTCATGATAAAGCACGAGGGACCTGCCAAAGTTAAACCATTTGGCCAGGAGAGCCCTTTTATGAAGGCATGTGCTCGATTTCGTCGCCAAATTTTTTTGGCCAATTTTACGCCCTCTCATTTTTAAAAGTCGATTCCACAGCAACTAATAGAGCTTTGCGATCGCAATCACTTCCAGAATGTGCAAAAGATATTCTAGTTTCATAACAGAACAGCAGGGACCTGCCAAAGTTAAACCATTTGGCCAGGAGAGCCCTTTTATGCAGACTTTTGCCCGATTTTGATACCCAAAATTTTTGCGATTTTCACAGAATTTTTTTCAAAAGCCGATTCCAAAGCAACTAATAGAGCTTTGCGATCGCAATCACTTCCAGAATCTGCCCCACGAAGTCTACTTTCATGATAAAGCACGAGGGACCTGCCAAAGTTAAACCATTTGGCCAGGAGAGCCCTTTTATGAAGGCATGTGCTCGATTTCGTCGCCAAATTTTTTTGGCCAATTTTACGCCCTCTCATTTTTAAAAGTCGATTCCACAGCAACTAATAGAGCTTTGCGATCACAATCACTTCCAGAATGTGCAAAAGATATTCTAGTTTCATAACAGAACAGCAGGGACCTGCCAAAGTTAAACCATTTGGCCAGGAGAGCCCTTTTATGCAGACTTTTGCCATATTTCGATACCCAAAATTTTTGCGATTTTCACAGAATTTTTTTCAAAAGCCGATTCCAAAGCAACTAATAGAGCTTTGCGATCGCAATCACTTCCAGAATCTGCCCAACGAAGTCTACTTTCATGATAAAGCACGAGGGACCTGCCAAAGTTAAACCATTTGGCCAGGAGAGCCCTTTTATGAAGGCATGTGCTCGATTTCGTCGCCAAATTTTTTTGGCCAATTTTACGCCCTCTCATTTTTAAAAGTCGATTCCACAGCAACTAATAGAGCTTTGCGATCGCAATCACTTCCAGAATGTGCAAAAGATATTCTAGTTTCATAACAGAACAGCAGGGACCTGCCAAAGTTAAACCATTTGGCCAGGAGAGCCCTTTTATGCAGACTTTTGCCATATTTCGATACCCAAAATTTTTGCGATTTTCACAGAATTTTTTTCAAAAGCCGATTCCAAAGCAACTAATAGAGCTTTGCGATCGCAATCACTTCCAGAATCTGCCCCACGAAGTCTACTTTCATGATAAAGCACGAGGGACCTGCCAAAGTTAAACCATTTGGCCAGGAGAGCCCTTTTATGAAGGCATGTGCTCGATTTCGTCGCCAAATTTTTTTGGCCAATTTTACGCCCTCTCATTTTTAAAAGTCGATTCCACAGCAACTAATAGAGCTTTGCGATCACAATCACTTCCAGAATGTGCAAAAGATATTCTAGTTTCATAACAGAACAGCAGGGACCTGCCAAAGTTAAACCATTTGGCCAGGAGAGCCCTTTTATGCAGACTTTTGCCATATTTCGATACCCAAAATTTTTGCGATTTTCACAGAATTTTTTTCAAAAGCCGATTCCAAAGCAACTAATAGAGCTTTGCGATCGCAATCACTTCCAGAATCTGCCCAACGAAGTCTACTTTCATGATAAAGCACGAGGGACCTGCCAAAGTTAAACCATTTGGCCAGGAGAGCCCTTTTATGAAGGCATGTGCTCGATTTCGTCGCCAAATTTTTTTGGCCAATTTTACGCCCTCTCATTTTTTAAAGTCGATTCCACAGCAACTAATAGAGCTTTGCGATCGCAATCACTTCCAGAATGTGCAAAAGATATTCTAGTTTCATAACAGAACAGCAGGGACCTGCCAAAGTTAAACCATTTGGCCAGGAGAGCCCTTTTATGCAGACTTTTGCCCGATTTCGATACCCAAAATTTTTGCGATTTTCACAGAATTTTTTTCAAAAGCCGATTCCAAAGCAACTAATAGAGCTTTGCGATCGCAATCACTTCCAGAATCTGCCCCACGAAGTCTACTTTCATGATAAAGCATGAGGGACCTGCCAAAGTTAAACCATTTGGCCAGGGGAGCCCTTTTATGAAGGCATGTGCTCGATTTCGTCGCCAAATTTTTTTGGCCAATTTTACGCCCTCTCATTTTTAAAAGTCGATTCCACAGCAACTAATAGAGCTTTGCGATCGCAATCACTTCCAGAATGTGCAAAAGATATTCTAGTTTCATAACAGAACAGCAGGGACCTGCCAAAGGTAAACCATTTGGCCAGGAGAGCCCTTTTATGCAGACTTTTGCCCGATTTCGATACCCAAAATTTTTGCGATTTTCACAGAATTTTTTTCAAAAGCCGATTCCAAAGCAACTAATAGAGCTTTGCGATCGCAATCACTTCCAGAATCTGCCCCACGAAGTCTACTTTCATGATAAAGCACGAGGGACCTGCCAAAGTTAAACCATTTGGCCAGGAGAGCCCTTTTATGAAGGCATGTGCTCGATTTCGTCGCCAAATTTTTTTGGCCAATTTTACGCCCTCTCATTTTTAAAAGTCGATTCCACAGCAACTAATAGAGCTTTGCGATCGCAATCACTTCCAGAATGTGCAAAAGGTATTCTAGTTTCATAACAGAACAGCAGGGACCTGCCAAAGTTAAACCATTTGGCCAGGAGAGCCCTTTTATGCAGACTTTTGTCCGATTTCGATACCCAAAATTTTTGCGATTTTCACAGAATTTTTTTCAAAAGCCGATTCCAAAGCAACTAATAGAGCTTTGCGATCGCAATCACTTCCAGAATCTGCCCCACGAAGTCTACTTTCATGATAAAGCACGAGGGACCTGCCAAAGTTAAACCATTTGGCCAGGAGAGCCCTTTTATGAAGGCATGTGCTCGATTTCGTCGCCAAATTTTTTTGGCCAATTTTACGCCCTCTCATTTTTAAAAGTCGATTCCACAGCAACTAATAGAGCTTTGCGATCGCAATCACTTCCAGAATGTGCAAAAGATATTCTAGTTTCATAACAGAACAGCAGGGACCTGCCAAAGTTAAACCATTTGGCCAGGAGAGCCCTTTTATGCAGACTTTTGCCATATTTCGATACCCAAAATTTTTGCGATTTTCACAGAATTTTTTTCAAAAGCCGATTCCAAAGCAACTAATAGAGCTTTGCGATCGCAATCACTTCCAGAATCTGCCCAACGAAGTCTACTTTCATGATAAAGCACGAGGGACCTGCCAAAGTTAAACCATTTGGCCAGGAGAGCCCTTTTATGAAGGCATGTGCTCGATTTCGTCGCCAAATTTTTTTGGCCAATTTTACGCCCTCTCATTTTTAAAAGTCGATTCCACAGCAACTAATAGAGCTTTGCGATCGCAATCACTTCCAGAATGTGCAAAAGATATTCTAGTTTCATAACAGAACAGCAGGGACCTGCCAAAGTTAAACCATTTGGCCAGGAGAGCCCTTTTATGCAGACTTTTGCCCGATTTCGATACCCAAAATTTTTGCGATTTTCACAGAATTTTTTTCAAAAGCCGATTCCAAAGCAACTAATAGAGCTTTGCGATCGCAATCACTTCCAGAATCTGCCCCACGAAGTCTACTTTCATGATAAAGCACGAGGGACCTGCCAAAGTTAAACCATTTGGCCAGGAGAGCCCTTTTATGAAGGCATGTGCTCGATTTCGTCGCCAAATTTTTTTGGCCAATTTTACGCCCTCTCATTTTTAAAAGTCGATTCCACAGCAACTAATAGAGCTTTGCGATCGCAATCACTTCCAGAATGTGCAAAAGGTATTCTAGTTTCATAACAGAACAGCAGGGACCTGCCAAAGTTAAACCATTTGGCCAGGAGAGCCCTTTTATGCAGACTTTTGTCCGATTTCGATACCCAAAATTTTTGCGATTTTCACAGAATTTTTTTCAAAAGCCGATTCCAAAGCAACTAATAGAGCTTTGCGATCGCAATCACTTCCAGAATCTGCCCCACGAAGTCTACTTTCATGATAAAGCACGAGGGACCTGCCAAAGTTAAACCATTTGGCCAGGAGAGCCCTTTTATGAAGGCATGTGCTCGATTTCGTCGCCAAATTTTTTTGGCCAATTTTACGCCCTCTCATTTTTAAAAGTCGATTCCACAGCAACTAATAGAGCTTTGCGATCGCAATCACTTCCAGAATGTGCAAAAGATATTCTAGTTTCATAACAGAACAGCAGGGACCTGCCAAAGTTAAACCATTTGGCCAGGAGAGCCCTTTTATGCAGACTTTTGCCCGATTTCGATACCCAAAATTTTTGCGATTTTCACAGAATTTTTTTCAAAAGCCGATTCCAAAGCAACTAATAGAGCTTTGCGATCGCAATCACTTCCAGAATCTGCCCCACGAAGTCTACTTTCATGATAAAGCATGAGGGACCTGCCAAAGTTAAACCATTTGGCCAGGAGAGCCCTTTTATGAAGGCATGTGCTCGATTTCGTCGCCAAATTTTTTTGGCCAATTTTACGCCCTCTCATTTTTAAAAGTCGATTCCACAGCAACTAATAGAGCTTTGCGATCGCAATCACTTCCAGAATGTGCAAAAGATATTCTAGTTTCATAACAGAACAGCAGGGACCTGCCAAAGTTAAACCATTTGGCCAGGAAAGCCCTTTTATGCAGACTTTTGCCCGATTTCGATACCCAAAATTTTTGCGATTTTCACAGAATTTTTTTCAAAAGCCGATTCCAAAGCAACTAATAGAGCTTTGCGATCGCAATCACTTCCAGAATCTGCCCCACGAAATCTACTTTCATGATAAAGCACGAGGGACCTGCCAAAGTTAAACCATTTGGCCAGGAGAGCCCTTTTATGAAGGCATGTGCTCGATTTCGTCGCCAAATTTTTTTGGCCAATTTTACGCCCTCTCATTTTTAAAAGTCGATTCCACAGCAACTAATAGAGCTTTGCGATCGCAATCACTTCCAGAATGTGCAAAAGATATTCTAGTTTCATAACAGAACAGCAGGGACCTGCCAAAGTTAAACCATTTGGCCAGGAGAGCCCTTTTATGCAGACTTTTGCCCGATTTCGATACCCAAAATTTTTGCGATTTTCACAGAATTTTTTTCAAAAGCCGATTCCAAAGCAACTAATAGAGCTTTGCGATCGCAATCACTTCCAGAATCTGCCCCACGAAGTCTACTTTCATGATAAAGCACGAGGGACCTGCCAAAGTTAAACCATTTGGCCAGGAGAGCCCTTTTATGAAGGCATGTGCTCGATTTCGTCGCCAAATTTTTTTGGCCAATTTTACGCCCTCTCATTTTTAAAAGTCGATTCCACAGCAACTAATAGAGCTTTGCGATCGCAATCACTTCCAGAATGTGCAAAAGGTATTCTCGTTTCATAACAGAACAGCAGGGACCTGCCAAAGTTAAACCATTTGGCCAGGAGAGCCCTTTTATGCAGACTTTTGCCCGATTTCGATACCCAAAATTTTTGCGATTTTCACAGAATTTTTTTCAAAAGCCGATTCCAAAGCAACTAATAGAGCTTTGCGATCGCAATCACTTCCAGAATCTGCCCCACGAAGTCTACTTTCATGATAAAGCACGAGGGACCTGCCAAAGTTAAACCATTTGGCTAGGAGAGCCCTTTTATGAAGGCATGTGCTCGATTTCGTCGCCAAATTTTTTTGGCCAATTTTACGCCCTCTCATTTTTAAAAGTCGATTCCACAGCAACTAATAGAGCTTTGCGATCGCAATCACTTCCAGAATGTGCAAAAGATATTCTAGTTTCATAACAGAACAGCAGGGACCTGCCAAAGTTAAACCATTTGGCCAGGAGAGCCCTTTTATGCAGACTTTTGCCATATTTCGATACCCAAAATTTTTGCGATTTTCACAGAATTTTTTTCAAAAGCCGATTCCAAAGCAACTAATAGAGCTTTGCGATCGCAATCACTTCCAGAATCTGCCCCACGAAGTCTACTTTCATGATAAAGCACGAGGGACCTGCCAAAGTTAAACCATTTGGCCAGGAGAGCCCTTTTATGAAGGCATGTGCTCGATTTCGTCGCCAAATTTTTTTGGCCAATTTTACGCCCTCTCATTTTTAAAAGTCGATTCCACAGCAACTAATAGAGCTTTGCGATCGCAATCACTTCCAGAATGTGCAAAAGATATTCTAGTTTCATAACAGAACAGCAGGGACCTGCCAAAGTTAAACCATTTGGCCAGGAGAGCCCTTTTATGCAGACTTTTGCCCGATTTCGATACCCAAAATTTTTGCGATTTTCACAGAATTTTTTTCAAAAGCCGATTCCAAAGCAACTAATAGAGCTTTGCGATCGCAATCACTTCCAGAATCTGCCCCACGAAGTCTACTTTCATGATAAAGCACGAGGGACCTGCCAAAGTTAAACCATTTGGCCAGGAGAGCCCTTTTATGAAGGCATGTGCTCGATTTCGTCGCCAAATTTTTTTGGCCAATTTTACGCCCTCTCATTTTTAAAAGTCGATTCCACAGCAACTAATAGAGCTTTGCGATCGCAATCACTTCCAGAATGTGCAAAAGATATTCTAGTTTCATAACAGAACAGCAGGGACCTGCCAAAGTTAAACCATTTGGCCAGGAAAGCCCTTTTATGCAGACTTTTGCCCGATTTTGATACCCAAAATTTTTGCGATTTTCACAGAATTTTTTTCAAAAGCCGATTCCAAAGCAACTAATAGAGCTTTGCGATCGCAATCACTTCCAGAATCTGCCCCACGAAGTCTACTTTCATGATAAAGCACGAGGGACCTGCCAAAGTTAAACCATTTGGCCAGGAGAGCCCTTTTATGAAGGCATGTGCTCGATTTCGTCGCCAAATTTTTTTGGCCAATTTTACGCCCTCTCATTTTTAAAAGTCGATTCCACAGCAACTAATAGAGCTTTGCGATCACAATCACTTCCAGAATGTGCAAAAGATATTCTAGTTTCATAACAGAACAGCAGGGACCTGCCAAAGTTAAACCATTTGGCCAGGAGAGCCCTTTTATGCAGACTTTTGCCATATTTCGATACCCAAAATTTTTGCGATTTTCACAGAATTTTTTTCAAAAGCCGATTCCAAAGCAACTAATAGAGCTTTGCGATCGCAATCACTTCCAGAATCTGCCCAACGAAGTCTACTTTCATGATAAAGCACGAGGGACCTGCCAAAGTTAAACCATTTGGCCAGGAGAGCCCTTTTATGAAGGCATGTGCTCGATTTCGTCGCCAAATTTTTTTGGCCAATTTTACGCCCTCTCATTTTTAAAAGTCGATTCCACAGCAACTAATAGAGCTTTGCGATCGCAATCACTTCCAGAATGTGCAAAAGATATTCTAGTTTCATAACAGAACAGCAGGGACCTGCCAAAGTTAAACCATTTGGCCAGGAGAGCCCTTTTATGCAGACTTTTGCCCGATTTCGATACCCAAAATTTTTGCGATTTTCACAGAATTTTTTTCAAAAGCCGATTCCAAAGCAACTAATAGAGCTTTGCGATCGCAATCACTTCCAGAATCTGCCCCACGAAGTCTACTTTCATGATAAAGCATGAGGGACCTGCCAAAGTTAAACCATTTGGCCAGGGGAGCCCTTTTATGAAGGCATGTGCTCGATTTCGTCGCCAAATTTTTTTGGCCAATTTTACGCCCTCTCATTTTTAAAAGTCGATTCCACAGCAACTAATAGAGCTTTGCGATCGCAATCACTTCCAGAATGTGCAAAAGATATTCTAGTTTCATAACAGAACAGCAGGGACCTGCCAAAGTTAAACCATTTGGCCAGGAGAGCCCTTTTATGCAGACTTTTGCCCGATTTCGATACCCAAAATTTTTGCGATTTTCACAGAATTTTTTTCAAAAGCCGATTCCAAAGCAACTAATAGAGCTTTGCGATCGCAATCACTTCCAGAATCTGCCCCACGAAGTCTACTTTCATGATAAAGCACGAGGGACCTGCCAAAGTTAAACCATTTGGCCAGGAGAGCCCTTTTATGAAGGCATGTGCTCGATTTCGTCGCCAAATTTTTTTGGCCAATTTTACGCCCTCTCATTTTTAAAAGTCGATTCCACAGCAACTAATAGAGCTTTGCGATCGCAATCACTTCCAGAATGTGCAAAAGGTATTCTAGTTTCATAACAGAACAGCAGGGACCTGCCAAAGTTAAACCATTTGGCCAGGAGAGCCCTTTTATGCAGACTTTTGTCCGATTTCGATACCCAAAATTTTTGCGATTTTCACAGAATTTTTTTCAAAAGCCGATTCCAAAGCAACTAATAGAGCTTTGCGATCGCAATCACTTCCAGAATCTGCCCCACGAAGTCTACTTTCATGATAAAGCACGAGGGACCTGCCAAAGTTAAACCATTTGGCCAGGAGAGCCCTTTTATGAAGGCATGTGCTCGATTTCGTCGCCAAATTTTTTTGGCCAATTTTACGCCCTCTCATTTTTAAAAGTCGATTCCACAGCAACTAATAGAGCTTTGCGATCGCAATCACTTCCAGAATGTGCAAAAGATATTCTAGTTTCATAACAGAACAGCAGGGACCTGCCAAAGTTAAACCATTTGGCCAGGAGAGCCCTTTTATGCAGACTTTTGCCCGATTTTGATACCCAAAATTTTTGCGATTTTCACAGAATTTTTTTCAAAAGCCGATTCCAAAGCAACTAATAGAGCTTTGCGATCGCAATCACTTCCAGAATCTGCCCCACGAAGTCTACTTTCATGATAAAGCACGAGGGACCTGCCAAAGTTAAACCATTTGGCCAGGAGAGCCCTTTTATGAAGGCATGTGCTCGATTTCGTCGCCAAATTTTTTTGGCCAATTTTACGCCCTCTCATTTTTAAAAGTCGATTCCACAGCAACTAATAGAGCTTTGCGATCACAATCACTTCCAGAATGTGCAAAAGATATTCTAGTTTCATAACAGAACAGCAGGGACCTGCCAAAGTTAAACCATTTGGCCAGGAGAGCCCTTTTATGCAGACTTTTGCCATATTTCGATACCCAAAATTTTTGCGATTTTCACAGAATTTTTTTCAAAAGCCGATTCCAAAGCAACTAATAGAGCTTTGCGATCGCAATCACTTCCAGAATCTGCCCAACGAAGTCTACTTTCATGATAAAGCACGAGGGACCTGCCAAAGTTAAACCATCTGGCCAGGAGAGCCCTTTTATGAAGGCATGTGCTCGATTTCGTCGCCAAATTTTTTTGGCCAATTTTACGCCCTCTCATTTTTAAAAGTCGATTCCACAGCAACTAATAGAGCTTTGCGATCGCAATCACTTCCAGAATGTGCAAAAGATATTCTAGTTTCATAACAGAACAGCAGGGACCTGCCAAAGTTAAACCATTTGGCCAGGAGAGCCCTTTTATGCAGACTTTTGCCATATTTCGATACCCAAAATTTTTGCGATTTTCACAGAATTTTTTTCAAAAGCCGATTCCAAAGCAACTAATAGAGCTTTGCGATCGCAATCACTTCCAGAATCTGCCCCACGAAGTCTACTTTCATGATAAAGCACGAGGGACCTGCCAAAGTTAAACCATTTGGCCAGGAGAGCCCTTTTATGAAGGCATGTGCTCGATTTCGTCGCCAAATTTTTTTGGCCAATTTTACGCCCTCTCATTTTTAAAAGTCGATTCCACAGCAACTAATAGAGCTTTGCGATCACAATCACTTCCAGAATGTGCAAAAGATATTCTAGTTTCATAACAGAACAGCAGGGACCTGCCAAAGTTAAACCATTTGGCCAGGAGAGCCCTTTTATGCAGACTTTTGCCATATTTCGATACCCAAAATTTTTGCGATTTTCACAGAATTTTTTTCAAAAGCCGATTCCAAAGCAACTAATAGAGCTTTGCGATCGCAATCACTTCCAGAATCTGCCCAACGAAGTCTACTTTCATGATAAAGCACGAGGGACCTGCCAAAGTTAAACCATTTGGCCAGGAGAGCCCTTTTATGAAGGCATGTGCTCGATTTCGTCGCCAAATTTTTTTGGCCAATTTTACGCCCTCTCATTTTTTAAAGTCGATTCCACAGCAACTAATAGAGCTTTGCGATCGCAATCACTTCCAGAATGTGCAAAAGATATTCTAGTTTCATAACAGAACAGCAGGGACCTGCCAAAGTTAAACCATTTGGCCAGGAGAGCCCTTTTATGCAGACTTTTGCCCGATTTCGATACCCAAAATTTTTGCGATTTTCACAGAATTTTTTTCAAAAGCCGATTCCAAAGCAACTAATAGAGCTTTGCGATCGCAATCACTTCCAGAATCTGCCCCACGAAGTCTACTTTCATGATAAAGCATGAGGGACCTGCCAAAGTTAAACCATTTGGCCAGGGGAGCCCTTTTATGAAGGCATGTGCTCGATTTCGTCGCCAAATTTTTTTGGCCAATTTTACGCCCTCTCATTTTTAAAAGTCGATTCCACAGCAACTAATAGAGCTTTGCGATCGCAATCACTTCCAGAATGTGCAAAAGATATTCTAGTTTCATAACAGAACAGCAGGGACCTGCCAAAGTTAAACCATTTGGCCAGGAGAGCCCTTTTATGCAGACTTTTGCCCGATTTCGATACCCAAAATTTTTGCGATTTTCACAGAATTTTTTTCAAAAGCCGATTCCAAAGCAACTAATAGAGCTTTGCGATCGCAATCACTTCCAGAATCTGCCCCACGAAGTCTACTTTCATGATAAAGCACGAGGGACCTGCCAAAGTTAAACCATTTGGCCAGGAGAGCCCTTTTATGAAGGCATGTGCTCGATTTCGTCGCCAAATTTTTTTGGCCAATTTTACGCCCTCTCATTTTTAAAAGTCGATTCCACAGCAACTAATAGAGCTTTGCGATCGCAATCACTTCCAGAATGTGCAAAAGGTATTCTAGTTTCATAACAGAACAGCAGGGACCTGCCAAAGTTAAACCATTTGGCCAGGAGAGCCCTTTTATGCAGACTTTTGTCCGATTTCGATACCCAAAATTTTTGCGATTTTCACAGAATTTTTTTCAAAAGCCGATTCCAAAGCAACTAATAGAGCTTTGCGATCGCAATCACTTCCAGAATCTGCCCCACGAAGTCTACTTTCATGATAAAGCACGAGGGACCTGCCAAAGTTAAACCATTTGGCCAGGAGAGCCCTTTTATGAAGGCATGTGCTCGATTTCGTCGCCAAATTTTTTTGGCCAATTTTACGCCCTCTCATTTTTAAAAGTCGATTCCACAGCAACTAATAGAGCTTTGCGATCGCAATCACTTCCAGAATGTGCAAAAGATATTCTAGTTTCATAACAGAACAGCAGGGACCTGCCAAAGTTAAACCATTTGGCCAGGAGAGCCCTTTTATGCAGACTTTTGCCATATTTCGATACCCAAAATTTTTGCGATTTTCACAGAATTTTTTTCAAAAGCCGATTCCAAAGCAACTAATAGAGCTTTGCGATCGCAATCACTTCCAGAATCTGCCCAACGAAGTCTACTTTCATGATAAAGCACGAGGGACCTGCCAAAGTTAAACCATTTGGCCAGGAGAGCCCTTTTATGAAGGCATGTGCTCGATTTCGTCGCCAAATTTTTTTGGCCAATTTTACGCCCTCTCATTTTTAAAAGTCGATTCCACAGCAACTAATAGAGCTTTGCGATCGCAATCACTTCCAGAATGTGCAAAAGATATTCTAGTTTCATAACAGAACAGCAGGGACCTGCCAAAGTTAAACCATTTGGCCAGGAGAGCCCTTTTATGCAGACTTTTGCCCGATTTCGATACCCAAAATTTTTGCGATTTTCACAGAATTTTTTTCAAAAGCCGATTCCAAAGCAACTAATAGAGCTTTGCGATCGCAATCACTTCCAGAATCTGCCCCACGAAGTCTACTTTCATGATAAAGCACGAGGGACCTGCCAAAGTTAAACCATTTGGCCAGGAGAGCCCTTTTATGAAGGCATGTGCTCGATTTCGTCGCCAAATTTTTTTGGCCAATTTTACGCCCTCTCATTTTTAAAAGTCGATTCCACAGCAACTAATAGAGCTTTGCGATCGCAATCACTTCCAGAATGTGCAAAAGGTATTCTAGTTTCATAACAGAACAGCAGGGACCTGCCAAAGTTAAACCATTTGGCCAGGAGAGCCCTTTTATGCAGACTTTTGTCCGATTTCGATACCCAAAATTTTTGCGATTTTCACAGAATTTTTTTCAAAAGCCGATTCCAAAGCAACTAATAGAGCTTTGCGATCGCAATCACTTCCAGAATCTGCCCCACGAAGTCTACTTTCATGATAAAGCACGAGGGACCTGCCAAAGTTAAACCATTTGGCCAGGAGAGCCCTTTTATGAAGGCATGTGCTCGATTTCGTCGCCAAATTTTTTTGGCCAATTTTACGCCCTCTCATTTTTAAAAGTCGATTCCACAGCAACTAATAGAGCTTTGCGATCGCAATCACTTCCAGAATGTGCAAAAGATATTCTAGTTTCATAACAGAACAGCAGGGACCTGCCAAAGTTAAACCATTTGGCCAGGAGAGCCCTTTTATGCAGACTTTTGCCCGATTTCGATACCCAAAATTTTTGCGATTTTCACAGAATTTTTTTCAAAAGCCGATTCCAAAGCAACTAATAGAGCTTTGCGATCGCAATCACTTCCAGAATCTGCCCCACGAAGTCTACTTTCATGATAAAGCATGAGGGACCTGCCAAAGTTAAACCATTTGGCCAGGAGAGCCCTTTTATGAAGGCATGTGCTCGATTTCGTCGCCAAATTTTTTTGGCCAATTTTACGCCCTCTCATTTTTAAAAGTCGATTCCACAGCAACTAATAGAGCTTTGCGATCGCAATCACTTCCAGAATGTGCAAAAGATATTCTAGTTTCATAACAGAACAGCAGGGACCTGCCAAAGTTAAACCATTTGGCCAGGAAAGCCCTTTTATGCAGACTTTTGCCCGATTTCGATACCCAAAATTTTTGCGATTTTCACAGAATTTTTTTCAAAAGCCGATTCCAAAGCAACTAATAGAGCTTTGCGATCGCAATCACTTCCAGAATCTGCCCCACGAAATCTACTTTCATGATAAAGCACGAGGGACCTGCCAAAGTTAAACCATTTGGCCAGGAGAGCCCTTTTATGAAGGCATGTGCTCGATTTCGTCGCCAAATTTTTTTGGCCAATTTTACGCCCTCTCATTTTTAAAAGTCGATTCCACAGCAACTAATAGAGCTTTGCGATCGCAATCACTTCCAGAATGTGCAAAAGATATTCTAGTTTCATAACAGAACAGCAGGGACCTGCCAAAGTTAAACCATTTGGCCAGGAGAGCCCTTTTATGCAGACTTTTGCCCGATTTCGATACCCAAAATTTTTGCGATTTTCACAGAATTTTTTTCAAAAGCCGATTCCAAAGCAACTAATAGAGCTTTGCGATCGCAATCACTTCCAGAATCTGCCCCACGAAGTCTACTTTCATGATAAAGCACGAGGGACCTGCCAAAGTTAAACCATTTGGCCAGGAGAGCCCTTTTATGAAGGCATGTGCTCGATTTCGTCGCCAAATTTTTTTGGCCAATTTTACGCCCTCTCATTTTTAAAAGTCGATTCCACAGCAACTAATAGAGCTTTGCGATCGCAATCACTTCCAGAATGTGCAAAAGGTATTCTCGTTTCATAACAGAACAGCAGGGACCTGCCAAAGTTAAACCATTTGGCCAGGAGAGCCCTTTTATGCAGACTTTTGCCCGATTTCGATACCCAAAATTTTTGCGATTTTCACAGAATTTTTTTCAAAAGCCGATTCCAAAGCAACTAATAGAGCTTTGCGATCGCAATCACTTCCAGAATCTGCCCCACGAAGTCTACTTTCATGATAAAGCACGAGGGACCTGCCAAAGTTAAACCATTTGGCTAGGAGAGCCCTTTTATGAAGGCATGTGCTCGATTTCGTCGCCAAATTTTTTTGGCCAATTTTACGCCCTCTCATTTTTAAAAGTCGATTCCACAGCAACTAATAGAGCTTTGCGATCGCAATCACTTCCAGAATGTGCAAAAGATATTCTAGTTTCATAACAGAACAGCAGGGACCTGCCAAAGTTAAACCATTTGGCCAGGAGAGCCCTTTTATGCAGACTTTTGCCATATTTCGATACCCAAAATTTTTGCGATTTTCACAGAATTTTTTTCAAAAGCCGATTCCAAAGCAACTAATAGAGCTTTGCGATCGCAATCACTTCCAGAATCTGCCCCACGAAGTCTACTTTCATGATAAAGCACGAGGGACCTGCCAAAGTTAAACCATTTGGCCAGGAGAGCCCTTTTATGAAGGCATGTGCTCGATTTCGTCGCCAAATTTTTTTGGCCAATTTTACGCCCTCTCATTTTTAAAAGTCGATTCCACAGCAACTAATAGAGCTTTGCGATCGCAATCACTTCCAGAATGTGCAAAAGATATTCTAGTTTCATAACAGAACAGCAGGGACCTGCCAAAGTTAAACCATTTGGCCAGGAGAGCCCTTTTATGCAGACTTTTGCCCGATTTCGATACCCAAAATTTTTGCGATTTTCACAGAATTTTTTTCAAAAGCCGATTCCAAAGCAACTAATAGAGCTTTGCGATCGCAATCACTTCCAGAATCTGCCCCACGAAGTCTACTTTCATGATAAAGCACGAGGGACCTGCCAAAGTTAAACCATTTGGCCAGGAGAGCCCTTTTATGAAGGCATGTGCTCGATTTCGTCGCCAAATTTTTTTGGCCAATTTTACGCCCTCTCATTTTTAAAAGTCGATTCCACAGCAACTAATAGAGCTTTGCGATCGCAATCACTTCCAGAATGTGCAAAAGATATTCTAGTTTCATAACAGAACAGCAGGGACCTGCCAAAGTTAAACCATTTGGCCAGGAAAGCCCTTTTATGCAGACTTTTGCCATATTTCGATACCCAAAATTTTTGCGATTTTCACAGAATTTTTTTCAAAAGCCGATTCCAAAGCAACTAATAGAGCTTTGCGATCGCAATCACTTCCAGAATCTGCCCCACGAAGTCTACTTTCATGATAAAGCACGAGGGACCTGCCAAAGTTAAACCATTTGGCCAGGAGAGCCCTTTTATGAAGGCATGTGCTCGATTTCGTCGCCAAATTTTTTTGGCCAATTTTACGCCCTCTCATTTTTAAAAGTCGATTCCACAGCAACTAATAGAGCTTTGCGATCGCAATCACTTCCAGAATGTGCAAAAGATATTCTAGTTTCATAACAGAACAGCAGGGACCTGCCAAAGTTAAACCATTTGGCCAGGAGAGCCCTTTTATGCAGACTTTTGCCATATTTCGATACCCAAAATTTTTGCGATTTTCACAGAATTTTTTCAAAAGCCGATTCCAAAGCAACTAATAGAGCTTTGCGATCGCAATCACTTCCAGAATCTGCCCCACGAAGTCTACTTTCATGATAAAGCACGAGGGACCTGCCAAAGTTAAACCATTTGGCCAGGAGAGCCCTTTTATGAAGGCATGTGCTCGATTTCGTCGCCAAATTTTTTTGGCCAATTTTACGCCCTCTCATTTTTAAAAGTCGATTCCACAGCAACTAATAGAGCTTTGCGATCGCAATCACTTCCAGAATGTGCAAAAGATATTCTAGTTTCATAACAGAACAGCAGGGACCTGCCAAAGTTAAACCATTTGGCCAGGAGAGCCCTTTTATGCAGACTTTTGCCATATTTCGATACCCAAAATTTTTGCGATTTTCACAGAATTTTTTTCAAAAGCCGATTCCAAAGCAACTAATAGAGCTTTGCGATCGCAATCACTTCCAGAATCTGCCCCACGAAGTCTACTTTCATGATAAAGCACGAGGGACCTGCCAAAGTTAAACCATTTGGCCAGGAGAGCCCTTTTATGAAGGCATGTGCTCGATTTCGTCGCCAAATTTTTTTGGCCAATTTTACGCCCTCTCATTTTTAAAAGTCGATTCCACAGCAACTAATAGAGCTTTGCGATCGCAATCACTTCCAGAATGTGCAAAAGATATTCTAGTTTCATAACAGAACAGCAGGGACCTGCCAAAGTTAAACCATTTGGCCAGGAGAGCCCTTTTATGCAGACTTTTGCCATATTTCGATACCCAAAATTTTTGCGATTTTCACAGAATTTTTTCAAAAGCCGATTCCAAAGCAACTAATAGAGCTTTGCGATCGCAATCACTTCCAGAATCTGCCCCACGAAGTCTACTTTCATGATAAAGCACGAGGGACCTGCCAAAGTTAAACCATTTGGCCAGGAGAGCCCTTTTATGAAGGCATGTGCTCGATTTCGTCGCCAAATTTTTTTGGCCAATTTTACGCCCTCTCATTTTTAAAAGTCGATTCCACAGCAACTAATAGAGCTTTGCGATCGCAATCACTTCCAGAATGTGCAAAAGATATTCTAGTTTCATAACAGAACAGCAGGGACCTGCCAAAGTTAAACCATTTGGCCAGGAGAGCCCTTTTATGCAGACTTTTGCCCGATTTCGATACCCAAAATTTTTGCGATTTTCACAGAATATTTTTCAAAAGCCGATTCCAAAGCAACTAATAGAGCTTTGCGATCGCAATCACTTCCAGAATCTGCCCCACGAAGTCTACTTTCATGATAAAGCACGAGGGACCTGCCAAAGTTAAACCATTTGGCCAGGAGAGCCCTTTTATGAAGGCATGTGCTCGATTTCGTCGCCAAATTTTTTTGGCCAATTTTACGCCCTCTCATTTTTAAAAGTCGATTCCACAGCAACTAATAGAGCTTTGCGATCGCAATCACTTCCAGAATGTGCAAAAGATATTCTAGTTTCATAACAGAACAGCAGGGACCTGCCACAGTTAAACCATTTGGCCAGGAGAGCCCTTTTATGCAGACTTTTGCCCGATTTCGATACCCAAAATTTTTGCGATTTTCACAGAATTTTTTTCAAAAGCCGATTCCAAAGCAACTAATAGAGCTTTGCGATCGCAATCACTTCCAGAATCTGCCCCACGAAGTCTACTTTCATGATAAAGCATGAGGGACCTGCCAAAGTTAAACCATTTGGCCAGGAGAGCCCTTTTATGAAGGCATGTGCTCGATTTCGTCGCCAAATTTTTTTGGCCAATTTTACGCCCTCTCATTTTTAAAAGTCGATTCCACAGCAACTAATAGAGCTTTGCGATCGCAATCACTTCCAGAATGTGCAAAATATATTCTAGTTTCATAACAGAACAGCAGGGACCTGCCAAAGTTAAACCATTTGGCCAGGAGAGCCCTTTTATGCAGACTTTTGCCCGATTTCGATACCCAAAATTTTTGCGATTTTCACAGAATTTTTTTCAAAAGCCGATTCCAAAGCAACTAATAGAGCTTTGCGATCGCAATCACTTCCAGAATCTGCCCCACGAAGTCTACTTTCATGATAAAGCACGAGGGACCTGCCAAAGTTAAACCATTTGGCCAGGAGAGCCCTTTTATGAAGGCATGTGCTCGATTTCGTCGCCAAATTTTTTTGGCCAATTTTACGCCCTCTCATTTTTAAAAGTCGATTCCACAGCAACTAATAGAGCTTTGCGATCGCAATCACTTCCAGAATGTGCAAAAGATATTCTAGTTTCATAACAGAACAGCAGGGACCTGCCAAAGTTAAACCATTTGACCAGGAGAGCCCTTTTATGCAGACTTTTGCCATATTTCGATACCCAAAATTTTTGCGATTTTCACAGAATTTTTTTCAAAAGCCGATTCCAAAGCAACTAATAGAGCTTTGCGATCGCAATCACTTCCAGAATCTGCCCCACGAAGTCTACTTTCATGATAAAGCACGAGGGACCTGCCAAAGTTAAACCATTTGGCCAGGAGAGCCCTTTTATGAAGGCATGTGCTCGATTTCGTCGCCAAATTTTTTTGGCCAATTTTACGCCCTCTCATTTTTAAAAGTCGATTCCACAGCAACTAATAGAGCTTTGCGATCGCAATCACTTCCAGAATGTGCAAAAGATATTCTAGTTTCATAACAGAACAGCAGGGACCTGCCAAAGTTAAACCATTTGGCCAGGAGAGCCCTTTTATGCAGACTTTTGCCCGATTTCGATACCCAAAATTTTTGCGATTTTCACAGAATTTTTTTCAAAAGCCGATTTCAAAGCAACTAATAGAGCTTTGCGATCGCAATCACTTCCAGAATCTGCCCCACGAAGTCTACTTTCATGATAAAGCATGAGGGACCTGCCAAAGTTAAACCATTTGGCCAGGAGAGCCCTTTTATGAAGGCATGTGCTCGATTTCGTCGCCAAATTTTTTTGGCCAATTTTACGCCCTCTCATTTTTAAAAGTCGATTCCACAGCAACTAATAGAGCTTTGCGATCGCAATCACTTCCAGAATGTGCAAAAGATATTCTAGTTTCATAACAGAACAGCAGGGACCTGCCAAAGTTAAACCATTTGGCCAGGAGAGCCCTTTTATGCAGACATTTGCCCGATTTCGATACCCAAAATTTTTGCGATTTTCACAGAATTTTTTTCAAAAGCCGATTCCAAAGCAACTAATAGAGCTTTGCGATCGCAATCACTTCCAGAATCTGCCCCACGAAGTCTACTTTCATGATAAAGCACGAGGGGCCTGCCAAAGTTAAACCATTTGGCCAGGAGAGCCCTTTTATGAAGGCATGTGCTCGATTTCGTCGCCAAATTTTTTTGGCCAATTTTACGCCCTCTCATTTTTAAAAGTCGATTCCACAGCAACTAATAGAGCTTTGCGATCGCAATCACTTCCAGAATGTGCAAAAGATATTCTAGTTTCATAACAGAACAGCAGGGACCTGCCAAAGTTAAACCATTTGGCCAGGAGAGCCCTTTTATGCAGACTTTTGCCCGATTTCGATACCCAAAATTTTTGCGATTTTCACAGAATTTTTTTCAAAAGCCGATTCCAAAGCAACTAATAGAGCTTTGCGATCGCAATCACTTCCAGAATCTGCCCCACGAAGTCTACTTTCATGATAAAGCACGAGGGACCTGCCAAAGTTAAACCATTTGGCCAGGAGAGCCCTTTTATGAAGGCATGTGCTCGATTTCGTCGCCAAATTTTTTTGGCCAATTTTACGCCCTCTCATTTTTAAAAGTCGATTCCACAGCAACTAATAGAGCTTTGCGATCGCAATCACTTCCAGAATGTGCAAAAGATATTCTAGTTTCATAACAGAACAGCAGGGACCTGCCAAAGTTAAACCATTTGGCCAGGAGAGCCCTTTTATGCAGACTTTTGCCCGATTTCGATACCCAAAATTTTTGCGATTTTCACAGAATTTTTTTCAAAAGCCGATTCCAAAGCAACTAATAGAGCTTTGCGATCGCAATCACTTCCAGAATCTGCCCCACGAAGTCTACTTTCATGATAAAGCACGAGGGGCCTGCCACAGTTAAACCATTTGGCCAGGAGAGCCCTTTTATGAAGGCATGTGCTCGATTTCGTCGCCAAATTTTTTTGGCCAATTTTACGCCCTCTCATTTTTAAAAGTCGATTCCACAGCAACTAATAGAGCTTTGCGATCGCAATCACTTCCAGAATGTGCAAAAGATATTCTAGTTTCATAACAGAACAGCAGGGACCTGCCAAAGTTAAACCATTTGGCCAGGAGAGCCCTTTTATGCAGACTTTTGCCCGATTTCGATACCCAAAATTTTTGCGATTTTCACAGAATTTTTTTCAAAAGCCGATTCCAAAGCAACTAATAGAGCTTTGCGATCGCAATCACTTCCAGAATCTGCCCCACGAAGTCTACTTTCATGATAAAGCACGAGGGACCTGCCAAAGTTAAACCATTTGGCCAGGAGAGCCCTTTTATGAAGGCATGTGCTCGATTTCGTCGCCAAATTTTTTTGGCCAATTTTACGCCCTCTCATTTTTAAAAGTCGATTCCACAGCAACTAATAGAGCTTTGCGATCGCAATCACTTCCAGAATGTGCAAAAGGTATTCTCGTTTCATAACAGAACAGCAGGGACCTGCCAAAGTTAAACCATTTGGCCAGGAGAGCCCTTTTATGCAGACTTTTGCCCGATTTCGATACCCAAAATTTTTGCGATTTTCACAGAATTTTTTTCAAAAGCCGATTCCAAAGCAACTAATAGAGCTTTGCGATCGCAATCACTTCCAGAATCTGCCCCACGAAGTCTACTTTCATGATAAAGCACGAGGGACCTGCCAAAGTTAAACCATTTGGCCAGGAGAGCCCTTTTATGAAGGCATGTGCTCGATTTCGTCGCCAAATTTTTTTGGCCAATTTTACGCCCTCTCATTTTTAAAAGTCGATTCCACAGCAACTAATAGAGCTTTGCGATCGCAATCACTTCCAGAATGTGCAAAAGATATTCTAGTTTCATAACAGAACAGCAGGGACCTGCCAAAGTTAAACCATTTGGCCAGGAGAGCCCTTTTATGCAGATTTTTGCCATATTTCGATACCCAAAATTTTTGCGATTTTCACAGAATTTTTTTCAAAAGCCGATTCCAAAGCAACTAATAGAGCTTTGCGATCGCAATCACTTCCAGAATCTGCCCCACGAAGTCTACTTTCATGATAAAGCACGAGGGACCTGCCAAAGTTAAACCATTTGGCCAGGAGAGCCCTTTTATAAAGGCATGTGCTCGATTTCGTCGCCAAATTTTTTTGGCCAATTTTACGCCCTCTCATTTTTAAAAGTCGATTCCACAGCAACTAATAGAGCTTTGCGATCGCAATCACTTCCAGAATGTGCAAAAGATATTCTAGTTTCATAACAGAACAGCAGGGACCTGCCAAAGTTAAACCATTTGGCCAGGAGAGCCCTTTTATGCAGACTTTTGCCCGATTTCGATACCCAAAATTTTTGCGATTTTCACAGAATATTTTTCAAAAGCCGATTCCAAAGCAACTAATAGAGCTTTGCGATCGCAATCACTTCCAGAATCTGCCCCACGAAGTCTACTTTCATGATAAAGCACGAGGGACCTGCCAAAGTTAAACCATTTGGCCAGGAGAGCCCTTTTATGAAGGCATGTGCTCGATTTCGTCGCCAAATTTTTTTGGCCAATTTTACGCCCTCTCATTTTTAAAAGTCGATTCCACAGCAACTAATAGAGCTTTGCGATCGCAATCACTTCCAGAATGTGCAAAAGATATTCTAGTTTCATAACAGAACAGCAGGGACCTGCCAAAGTTAAACCATTTGGCCAGGAGAGCCCTTTTATGCAGACTTTTGCCCGATTTCGATACCCAAAATTTTTGCGATTTTCACAGAATTTTTTTCAAAAGCCGATTCCAAAGCAACTAATAGAGCTTTGCGATCGCAATCACTTCCAGAATCTGCCCCACGAAGTCTACTTTCATGATAAAGCACGAGGGACCTGCCAAAGTTAAACCATTTGGCCAGGAGAGCCCTTTTATGAAGGCATGTGCTCGATTTCGTCGCAAAATTTTTTTGGCCAATTTTACGCCCTCTCATTTTTAAAAGTCTATTCCACAGCAACTAATAGAGCTTTGCGATCGCAATCACTTCCAGAATGTGCAAAAGATATTCTAGTTTCATAACAGAACAGCAGGGACCTGCCAAAGTTAAACCATTTGGCCAGGAGAGCCCTTTTATGCAGACTTTTGCCATATTTCGATACCCAAAATTTTTGCGATTTTCACAGAATTTTTTTCAAAGCCGATTCCAAAGCAACTAATAGAGCTTTGCGATCGCAATCACTTCCAGAATCTGCCCCACGAAGTCTACTTTCATGATAAAGCACGAGGGACCTGCCAAAGTTAAACCATTTGGCCAGGAGAGCCCTTTTATGAAGGCATGTGCTCGATTTCGTCGCCAAATTTTTTTGGCCAATTTTACGCCCTCTCATTTTTAAAAGTCGATTCCACAGCAACTAATAGAGCTTTGCGATCGCAATCACTTCCAGAATGTGCAAAAGATATTCTAGTTTCATAACAGAACAGCAGGGACCTGCCAAAGTTAAACCATTTGGCCAGGAGAGCCCTTTTATGCAGACTTTTGCCCGATTTCGATACCCAAAATTTTTGCGATTTTCACAGAATTTTTTTCAAAAGCCGATTCCAAAGCAACTAATAGAGCTTTGCGATCGCAATCACTTCCAGAATCTGCCCCACGAAGTCTACTTTCATGATAAAGCACGAGGGACCTGCCAAAGTTAAACCATTTGGCCAGGAGAGCCCTTTTATGAAGGCATGTGCTCGATTTCGTCGCCAAATTTTTTTGGCCAATTTTACGCCCTCTCATTTTTAAAAGTCGATTCCACAGCAACTAATAGAGCTTTGCGATCGCAATCACTTCCAGAATGTGCAAAAGATATTCTAGTTTCATAACAGAACAGCAGGGACCTGCCAAAGTTAAACCATTTGGCCAGGAGAGCCCTTTTATGCAGACTTTTGCCATATTTCGATACCCAAAATTTTTGCGATTTTCACAGAATTTTTTTCAAAAGCCGATTCCAAAGCAACTAATAGAGCTTTGCGATCGCAATCACTTCCAGAATCTGCCCCACGAAGTCTACTTTCATGATAAAGCACGAGGGACCTGCCAAAGTTAAACCATTTGGCCAGGAGAGCCCTTTTATGAAGGCATGTGCTCGATTTCGTCGCCAAATTTTTTTGGCCAATTTTACGCCCTCTCATTTTTAAAAGTCGATTCCACAGCAACTAATAGAGCTTTGCGATCGCAATCACTTCCAGAATGTGCAAAAGATATTCTAGTTTCATAACAGAACCGCAGGGACCTGCCAAAGTTAAACCATTTGGCCAGGAGAGCCCTTTTATGCAGACTTTTGCCCGATTTCGATACCCAAAATTTTTGCGATTTTCACAGAATTTTTTTCAAAAGCCGATTCCAAAGCAACTAATAGAGCTTTGCGATCGCAATCACTTCCAGAATCTGCCCCACGAAGTCTACTTTCATGATAAAGCACGAGGGACCTGCCAAAGTTAAACCATTTGGCCAGGAGAGCCCTTTTATGAAGGCATGTGCTCGATTTCGTCGCCAAATTTTTTTGGCCAATTTTACGCCCTCTCATTTTTAAAAGTCGATTCCACAGCAACTAATAGAGCTTTGCGATCGCAATCACTTCCAGAATGTGCAAAAGATATTCTAGTTTCATAACAGAACAGCAGGGACCTGCCAAAGTTAAACCATTTGGCCAGGAGAGCCCTTTTATGCAGACTTTTGCCATATTTCGATACCCAAAATTTTTGCGATTTTCACAGAATTTTTTTCAAAAGCCGATTCCAAAGCAACTAATAGAGCTTTGCGATCGCAATCACTTCCAGAATCTGCCCCACGAAGTCTACTTTCATGATAAAGCACGAGGGACCTGCCAAAGTTAAACCATTTGGCCAGGAGAGCCCTTTTATGAAGGCATGTGCTCGATTTCGTCGCCAAATTTTTTTGGCCAATTTTACGCCCTCTCATTTTTAAAAGTCGATTCCACAGCAACTAATAGAGCTTTGCGATCGCAATCACTTCCAGAATGTGCAAAAGATATTCTAGTTTCATAACAGAACCGCAGGGACCTGCCAAAGTTAAACCATTTGGCCAGGAGAGCCCTTTTATGCAGACTTTTGCCCGATTTCGATACCCAAAATTTTTGCGATTTTCACAGAATTTTTTTCAAAAGCCGATTCCAAAGCAACTAATAGAGCTTTGCGATCGCAATCACTTCCAGAATCTGCCCCACGAAGTCTACTTTCATGATAAAGCACGAGGGACCTGCCAAAGTTAAACCATTTGGCCAGGAGAGCCCTTTTATGAAGGCATGTGCTCGATTTCGTCGCCAAATTTTTTTGGCCAATTTTACGCCCTCTCATTTTTAAAAGTCGATTCCACAGCAACTAATAGAGCTTTGCGATCGCAATCACTTCCAGAATGTGCAAAAGATATTCTAGTTTCATAACAGAACAGCAGGGACCTGCCAAAGTTAAACCATTTGGCCAGGAGAGCCCTTTTATGCAGACTTTTGCCATATTTCGATACCCAAAATTTTTGCGATTTTCACAGAATTTTTTTCAAAAGCCGATTCCAAAGCAACTAATAGAGCTTTGCGATCGCAATCACTTCCAGAATCTGCCCCACGAAGTCTACTTTCATGATAAAGCACGAGGGACCTGCCAAAGTTAAACCATTTGGCCAGGATAGCCCTTTTATGAAGGCATGTGCTCGATTTCGTCGCCAAATTTTTTTGGCCAATTTTACGCCCTCTCATTTTTAAAAGTCGATTCCACAGCAACTAATAGAGATTTGCGATCGCAATCACTTCCAGAATGTGCAAAAGATATTCTAGTTTCATAACAGAACAGCAGGGACCTGCCAAAGTTAAACCATTTGGCCAGGAGAGCCCTTTTATGCAGACTTTTGCCATATTTCGATACCCAAAATTTTTGCGATTTTCACAGAATTTTTTTCAAAAGCCGATTCCAAAGCAACTAATAGAGCTTTGCGATCGCAATCACTTCCAGAATCTGCCCCACGAAGTCTACTTTCATGATAAAGCACGAGGGACCTGCCAAAGTTAAACCATTTGGCCAGGAGAGCCCTTTTATGAAGGCATGTGCTCGATTTCGTCGCCAAATTTTTTTGGCCAATTTTACGCCCTCTCATTTTTAAAAGTCGATTCCACAGCAACTAATAGAGCTTTGCGATCGCAATCACTTCCAGAATGTGCAAAAGATATTCTAGTTTCATAACAGAACAGCAGGGACCTGCCAAAGTTAAACCATTTGGCCAGGAGAGCCCTTTTATGCAGACTTTTGCCCGATTTCGATACCCAAAATTTTTGCGATTTTCACAGAATATTTTTCAAAAGCCGATTCCAAAGCAACTAATAGAGCTTTGCGATCGCAATCACTTCCAGAATCTGCCCCACGAAGTCTACTTTCATGATAAAGCACGAGGGACCTGCCAAAGTTAAACCATTTGGCCAGGAGAGCCCTTTTATGAAGGCATGTGCTCGATTTCGTCGCCAAATTTTTTTGGCCAATTTTACGCCCTCTCATTTTTAAAAGTCGATTCCACAGCAACTAATAGAGCTTTGCGATCGCAATCACTTCCAGAATGTGCAAAAGATATTCTAGTTTCATAACAGAACAGCAGGGACCTGCCAAAGTTAAACCATTTGGCCAGGAGAGCCCTTTTATGCAGACTTTTGCCCGATTTCGATACCCAAAATTTTTGCGATTTTCACAGAATTTTTTTCAAAAGCCGATTCCAAAGCAACTAATAGAGCTTTGCGATCGCAATCACTTCCAGAATCTGCCCCACGAAGTCTACTTTCATGATAAAGCACGAGGGACCTGCCAAAGTTAAACCATTTGGTCAGGAGAGCCCTTTTATGAAGGCATGTGCTCGATTTCGTCGCAAAATTTTTTTGGCCAATTTTACGCCCTCTCATTTTTAAAAGTCGATTCCACAGCAACTAATAGAGCTTTGCGATCGCAATCACTTCCAGAATGTGCAAAAGATATTCTAGTTTCATAACAGAACAGCAGGGACCTGCCAAAGTTAAACCATTTGGCCAGGAGAGCCCTTTTATGCAGACTTTTGCCATATTTCGATACCCAAAATTTTTGCGATTTTCACAGAATTTTTTTCAAAAGCCGACTCCAAAGCAACTAATAGAGCTTTGCGATCGCAATCACTTCCAGAATCTGCCCCACGAAATCTACTTTCATGATAAAGCACGAGGGACCTGCCAAAGTTAAACCATTTGGCCAGGAGAGCCCTTTTATGAAGGCATGTGCTCGATTTCGTCGCCAAATTTTTTTGGCCAATTTTACGCCCTCTCATTTTTAAAAGTCGATTCCACAGCAACTAATAGAGCTTTGCGATCGCAATCACTTCCAGAATGTGCAAAAGATATTCTAGTTTCATAACAGAACAGCAGGGACCTGCCAAAGTTAAACCATTTGGCCAGGAGAGCCCTTTTATGCAGACTTTTGCCCGATTTCGATACCCAAAATTTTTGCGATTTTCACAGAATTTTTTTCAAAAGCCGATTCCAAAGCAACTAATAGAGCTTTGCGATCGCAATCACTTCCAGAATCTGCCCCACGAAGTCTACTTTCATGATAAAGCACGAGGGACCTGCCAAAGTTAAACCATTTGGCCAGGAGAGCCCTTTTATGAAGGCATGTGCTCGATTTCGTCGCCAAATTTTTTTGGCCAATTTTAAGCCCTCTCATTTTTAAAAGTCGATTCCACAGCAACTAATAGAGCTTTGCGATCGCAATCACTTCCAGAATGTGCAAAAGATATTCTAGTTTCATAACAGAACAGCAGGGACCTGCCAAAGTTAAACCATTTGGCCAGGAGAGCCCTTTTATGCAGACTTTTGCCATATTTCGATACCCAAAATTTTTGCGATTTTCACAGAATTTTTTTCAAAAGCCGATTCCAAAGCAACTAATAGAGCTTTGCGATCGCAATCACTTCCAGAATCTGCCCCACGAAGTCTACTTTCATGATAAAGCACGAGGGACCTGCCAAAGTTAAACCATTTGGCCAGGAGAGCCCTTTTATGAAGGCATGTGCTCGATTTCGTCGCCAAATTTTTTTGGCCAATTTTACGCCCTCTCATTTTTAAAAGTCGATTCCACAGCAACTAATAGAGCTTTGCGATCGCAATCACTTCCGGAATGTGCAAAAGATATTCTAGTTTCATAACAGAACAGCAGGGACCTGCCAAAGTTAAACCATTTGGCCAGGAGAGCCCTTTTATGCAGACTTTTGCCCGATTTCGATACCCAAAATTTTTGCGATTTTCACAGAATTTTTTTCAAAAGCCGATTCCAAAGCAACTAATAGAGCTTTGCGATCGCAATCACTTCCAGAATCTGCCCCACGAAGTCTACTTTCATGATAAAGCACGAGGGACCTGCCAAAGTTAAACCATTTGGCCAGGAGAGCCCTTTTATGAAGGCATGTGCTCGATTTCGTCGCCAAATTTTTTTGGCCAATTTTACGCCCTCTCATTTTTAAAAGTCGATTCCACAGCAACTAATAGAGCTTTGCGATCGCAATCACTTCCAGAATGTGCAAAAGATATTCTAGTTTCATAACAGAACAGCAGGGACCTGCCAAAGTTAAACCATTTGGCCAGGAAAGCCCTTTTATGCAGACTTTTGCCATATTTCGATACCCAAAATTTTTGCGATTTTCACAGAATTTTTTTCAAAAGCCGATTCCAAAGCAACTAATAGAGCTTTGCGATCGCAATCACTTCCAGAATCTGCTCCACGAAGTCTACTTTCATGATAAAGCACGAGGGACCTGCCAAAGTTAAACCATTTGGCCAGGAGAGCCCTTTTATGAAGGCATGTGCTCGATTTCGTCGCCAAATTTTTTTGGCCAATTTTACGCCCTCTCATTTTTAAAAGTCGATTCCACAGCAACTAATAGAGCTTTGCGATCGCAATCACTTCCAGAATGTGCAAAAGATATTCTAGTTTCATAACAGAACAGCAGGGACCTGCCAAAGTTAAACCATTTGGCCAGGAGAGCCCTTTTATGCAGACTTTTGCCATATTTCGATACCCAAAATTTTTGCGATTTTCACAGAATTTTTTCAAAAGCCGATTCCAAAGCAACTAATAGAGCTTTGCGATCGCAATCACTTCCAGAATCTGCCCCACGAAGTCTACTTTCATGATAAAGCACGAGGGACCTGCCAAAGTTAAACCATTTGGCCAGGAGAGCCCTTTTATGAAGGCATGTGCTCGATTTCGTCGCCAAATTTTTTTGGCCAATTTTACGCCCTCTCATTTTTAAAAGTCGATTCCACAGCAACTAATAGAGCTTTGCGATCGCAATCACTTCCAGAATGTGCAAAAGATATTCTAGTTTCATAACAGAACA
This sequence comes from Salticus scenicus, assembly GCA_963930645.1. Lineage (NCBI taxonomy): Eukaryota > Metazoa > Arthropoda > Arachnida > Araneae > Salticidae > Salticus > Salticus scenicus. Next base: position 704,933 of record CAWVNO010002143.1, on the reverse strand, counting down.
GCAGGGACCTGCCAAAGTTAAACCATTTGGCCAGGAGAGCCCTTTTATGCAGACTTTTGCCCGATTTCGATACCCAAAATTTTTGCGATTTTCACAGAATATTTTTCAAAAGCCGATTCCAAAGCAACTAATAGAGCTTTGCGATCGCAATCACTTCCAGAATCTGCCCCACGAAGTCTACTTTCATGATAAAGCACGAGGGACCTGCCAAAGTTAAACCATTTGGCCAGGAGAGCCCTTTTATGAAGGCATGTGCTCGATTTCGTCGCCAAATTTTTTTGGCCAATTTTACGCCCTCTCATTTTTAAAAGTCGATTCCACAGCAACTAATAGAGCTTTGCGATCGCAATCACTTCCAGAATGTGCAAAAGATATTCTAGTTTCATAACAGAACAGCAGGGACCTGCCAAAGTTAAACCATTTGGCCAGGAGAGCCCTTTTATGCAGACTTTTGCCCGATTTCGATACCCAAAATTTTTGCGATTTTCACAGAATTTTTTTCAAAAGCCGATTTCAAAGCAACTAATAGAGCTTTGCGATCGCAATCACTTCCAGAATCTGCCCCACGAAGTCTACTTTCATGATAAAGCACGAGGGACCTGCCAAAGTTAAACCATTTGGCCAGGAGAGCCCTTTTATGAAGGCATGTGCTCGATTTCGTCGCCAAATTTTTTTGGCCAATTTTACGCCCTCTCATTTTTAAAAGTCGATTCCACAGCAACTAATAGAGCTTTGCGATCGCAATCACTTCCAGAATGTGCAAAAGATATTCTAGTTTCATAACAGAACAGCAGGGACCTGCCAAAGTTAAACCATTTGGCCAGGAGAGCCCTTTTATGCAGACTTTTGCCATATTTCGATACCCAAAATTTTTGCGATTTTCACAGAATTTTTTTCAAAAGCCGATTCCAAAGCAACTAATAGAGCTTTGCGATCGCAATCACTTCCAGAATCTGCCCCACGAAGTCTACTTTCATGATAAAGCACGAGGGACCTGCCAAAGTTAAACCATTTGGCCAGGAGAGCCCTTTTATGAAGGCATGTGCTCGATTTCGTCGCCAAATTTTTTTGGCCAATTTTACGCCCTCTCATTTTTAAAAGTCGATTCCACAGCAACTAATAGAGCTTTGCGATCGCAATCACTTCCAGAATGTGCAAAAGATATTCTAGTTTCATAACAGAACAGCAGGGACCTGCCAAAGTTAAACCATTTGGCCAGGAGAGCCCTTTTATGCAGACTTTTGCCCGATTTCGATACCCAAAATTTTTGCGATTTTCACAGAATTTTTTTCAAAAGCCGATTCCAAAGCAACTAATAGAGCTTTGCGATCGCAATCACTTCCAGAATCTGCCCCACGAAGTCTACTTTCATGATAAAGCACGAGGGACCTGCCAAAGTTAAACCATTTGGCCAGGAGAGCCGTTTTATGAAGGCATGTGCTCGATTTCGTCGCCAAATTTTTTTGGCCAATTTTACGCCCTCTCATTTTTAAAAGTCGATTCCACAGCAACTAATAGAGCTTTGCGATCGCCATCACTCCCAGAATGTGCAAAAGATATTCTAGTTTCATAACTGAACAGCAGGGACCTGCCAAAGTTAAACCATTTGGCCAGGAGAGCCCTTTTATGCAGACTTTTGCCATATTTCGATACCCAAAATTTTTGCGATTTTCACAGAATTTTTTTCAAAAGCCGATTCCAAAGCAACTAATAGAGCTTTGCGATCGCAATCACTTCCAGAATCTGCCCCACGAAGTCTACTTTCATGATAAAGCACGAGGGACCTGCCAAAGTTAAACCATTTGGCCAGGAGAGCCCTTTTATGAAGGCATACGCTCGATTTCGTCGCCAAATTTTTTTGGCCAATTTTACGCCCTCTCATTTTTAAAAGTCGATTCCACAGCAACTAATAGAGCTTTGCGATCGCAATCACTTCCAGAATGTGCAAAAGATATTCTAGTTTCATAACAGAACAGCAGGGACCTGCCAAAGTTAAACCATTTGGCCAGGAGAGCCCTTTTATGCAGACTTTTGCCCGATTTCGATACCCAAAATTTTTGCGATTTTCACAGAATTTTTTTCAAAAGCCGATTCCAAAGCAACTAATAGAGCTTTGCGATCGCAATCACTTCCAGAATCTGCCCCACGAAGTCTACTTTCATGATAAAGCACGAGGGACCTGCCAAAGTTAAACCATTTGGCCAGGAGAGCCCTTTTATGAAGGCATGTGCTCGATTTCGTCGCCAAATTTTTTTGGCCAATTTTACGCCCTCTCATTTTTAAAAGTCGATTCCACAGCAACTAATAGAGCTTTGCGATCGCAATCACTTCCAGAATGTGCAAAAGATATTCTAGTTTCATAACAGAACAGCAGGGACCTGCCAAAGTTAAACCATTTGGCCAGGAGAGCCCTTTTATGCAGACTTTTGCCCGATTTCGATACCCAAAATTTTTGCGATTTTCACAGAATATTTTTCAAAAGCCGATTCCAAAGCAACTAATAGAGCTTTGCGATCGCAATCACTTCCAGAATCTGCCCCACGAAGTCTACTTTCATGATAAAGCACGAGGGACCTGCCAAAGTTAAACCATTTGGCCAGGAGAGCCCTTTTATGAAGGCATGTGCTCGATTTCGTCGCCAAATTTTTTTGGCCAATTTTACGCCCTCTCATTTTTAAAAGTCGATTCCACAGCAACTAATAGAGCTTTGCGATCGCAATCACTTCCAGAATGTGCAAAAGATATTCTAGTTTCATAACAGAACAGCAGGGACCTGCCAAAGTTAAACCATTTGGCCAGGAGAGCCCTTTTATGCAGACTTTTGCCATATTTCGATACCCAAAATTTTTGCGATTTTCACAGAATTTTTTTCAAAAGCCGATTCCAAAGCAACTAATAGAGCTTTGCGATCGCAATCACTTCCAGAATCTGCCCCACGAAGTCTACTTTCATGATAAAGCACGAGGGACCTGCCAAAGTTAAACCATTTGGCCAGGAGAGCCCTTTTATGAAGGCATGTGCTCGATTTCGTCGCCAAATTTTTTTGGCCAATTTTACGCCCTCTCATTTTTAAAAGTCGATTCCACAGCAACTAATAGAGCTTTGCGATCGCAATCACTTCCAGAATGTGCAAAAGATATTCTAGTTTCATAACAGAACAGCAGGGACCTGCCAAAGTTAAACCATTTGGCCAGGAGAGCCCTTTTATGCAGACTTTTGCCATATTTCGATACCCAAAATTTTTGCGATTTTCACAGAATTTTTTTCAAAAGCCGATTCCAAAGCAACTAATAGAGCTTTGCGATCGCAATCACTTCCAGAATCTGCCCCACGAAGTCTACTTTCATGATAAAGCACGAGGGACCTGCCAAAGTTAAACCATTTGGCCAGGAGAGCCCTTTTATGAAGGCATGTGCTCGATTTCGTCGCCAAATTTTTTTGGCCAATTTTTCGCCCTCTCATTTTTAAAAGTCGATTCCACAGCAACTAATAGAGCTTTGCGATCGCAATCACTTCCAGAATGTGCAAAAGATATTCTAGTTTCATAACAGAACAGCAGGGACCTGCCAAAGTTAAACCATTTGGCCAGGAGAGCCCTTTTATGCAGACTTTTGCCCGATTTCGATACCCAAAATTTTTGCGATTTTCACAGAATATTTTTCAAAAGCCGATTCCAAAGCAACTAATAGAGCTTTGCGATCGCAATCACTTCCAGAATCTGCCCCACGAAGTCTACTTTCATGATAAAGCACGAGGGACCTGCCAAAGTTAAACCATTTGGCCAGGAGAGCCCTTTTATGAAGGCATGTGCTCGATTTCGTCGCCAAATTTTTTTGGCCAATTTTACGCCCTCTCATTTTTAAAAGTCGATTCCACAGCAACTAATAGAGCTTTGCGATCGCAATCACTTCCAGAATGTGCAAAAGATATTCTAGTTTCATAACAGAACAGCAGGGACCTGCCAAAGTTAAACCATTTGGCCAGGAAAGCCCTTTTATGCAGACTTTTGCCATATTTCGATACCCAAAATTTTTGCGATTTTCACAGAATTTTTTTCAAAAGCCGATTCCAAAGCTACTAATAGAGCTTTGCGATCGCAATCACTTCCAGAATCTGCCCCACGAAGTCTACTTTCATGATAAAGCACGAGGGACCTGCCAAAGTTAAACCATTTGGCCAGGAGAGCCCTTTTATGAAGGCATGTGCTCGATTTCGTCGCAAAATTTTTTTGGCCAATTTTACGCCCTCTCATTTTTAAAAGTCGATTCCACAGCAACTAATAGAGCTTTGCGATCGCAATCACTTCCAGAATGTGCAAAAGATATTCTAGTTTCATAACAGAACAGCAGGGACCTGCCAAAGTTAAACCATTTGGCCAGGAGAGCCCTTTTATGCAGACTTTTGCCATATTTCGATACCCAAAATTTTTGCGATTTTCACAGAATTTTTTTCAAAAGCCGATTCCAAAGCAACTAATAGAGCTTTGCGATCGCAATCACTTCCAGAATCTGCCCCACGAAGTCTACTTTCATGATAAAGCACGAGGGACCTGCCAAAGTTAAACCATTTGGCCAGGAGAGCCCTTTTATGAAGGCATGTGCTCGATTTCGTCGCCAAATTTTTTTGGCCAATTTTACGCCCTCTCATTTTTAAAAGTCGATTCCACAGCAACTAATAGAGCTTTGCGATCGCAATCACTTCCAGAATGTGCAAAAGATATTCTAGTTTCATAACAGAACAGCAGGGACCTGCCAAAGTTAAACCATTTGGCCAGGAGAGCCCTTTTATGCAGACTTTTGCCCGATTTCGATACCCAAAATTTTTGCGATTTTCACAGAATTTTTTTCAAAAGCCGATTCCAAAGCAACTAATAGAGCTTTGCGATCGCAATCACTTCCAGAATCTGCCCCACGAAGTCTACTTTCATGATAAAGCACGAGGGACCTGCCAAAGTTAAACCATTTGGCCAGGAGAGCCCTTTTATGAAGGCATGTGCTCGATTTCGTCGCCAAATTTTTTTGGCCAATTTTACGCCCTCTCATTTTTAAAAGTCGATTCCACAGCAACTAATAGAGCTTTGCGATCGCAATCACTTCCAGAATGTGCAAAAGATATTCTAGTTTCATAACAGAACAGCAGGGACCTGCCAAAGTTAAACCATTTGGCCAGGAGAGCCCTTTTATGCAGACTTTTGCCCGATTTCGATACCCAAAATTTTTGCGATTTTCACAGAATTTTTTTCAAAAGCCGATTCCAAAGCAACTAATAGAGCTTTGCGATCGCAATCACTTCCAGAATCTGCCCCACGAAGTCTACTTTCATGATAAAGCACGAGGGACCTGCCAAAGTTAAACCATTTGGCCAGGAGAGCCCTTTTATGAAGGCATGTGCTCGATTTCGTCGCAAAATTTTTTTGGCCAATTTTACGCCCTCTCATTTTTAAAAGTCGATTCCACAGCAACTAATAGAGCTTTGCGATCGCAATCACTTCCAGAATGTGCAAAAGATATTCTAGTTTCATAACAGAACAGCAGGGACCTGCCAAAGTTAAACCATTTGGCCAGGAGAGCCCTTTTATGCAGACTTTTGCCATATTTCGATACCCAAAATTTTTGCGATTTTCACAGAATTTTTTTCAAAGCCGATTCCAAAGCAACTAATAGAGCTTTGCGATCGCAATCACTTCCAGAATCTGCCCCACGAAGTCTACTTTCATGATAAAGCACGAGGGACCTGCCAAAGTTAAACCATTTGGCCAGGAGAGCCCTTTTATGAAGGCATGTGCTCGATTTCGTCGCCAAATTTTTTTGGCCAATTTTACGCCCTCTCATTTTTAAAAGTCGATTCCACAGCAACTAATAGAGCTTTGCGATCGCAATCACTTCCAGAATGTGCAAAAGATATTCTAGTTTCATAACAGAACAGCAGGGACCTGCCAAAGTTAAACCATTTGGCCAGGAGAGCCCTTTTATGCAGACTTTTGCCATATTTCGATACCCAAAATTTTTGCGATTTTCACAGAATTTTTTTCAAAAGCCGATTCCAAAGCAACTAATAGAGCTTTGCGATCGCAATCACTTCCAGAATCTGCCCCACGAAGTCTACTTTCATGATAAAGCACGAGGGACCTGCCAAAGTTAAACCATTTGGCCAGGAGAGCCCTTTTATGAAGGCATGTGCTCGATTTCGTCGCCAAATTTTTTTGGCCAATTTTACGCCCTCTCATTTTTAAAAGTCGATTCCACAGCAACTAATAGAGCTTTGCGATCGCAATCACTTCCAGAATGTGCAAAAGATATTCTAGTTTCATAACAGTACAGCAGGGACCTGCCAAAGTTAAACCATTTGGCCAGGAGAGCCCTTTTATGCAGACTTTTGCCATATTTCGATACCCAAAATTTTTGCGATTTTCACAGAATTTTTTCAAAAGCCGATTCCAAAGCAACTAATAGAGCTTTGCGATCGCAATCACTTCCAGAATCTGCCCCACGAAGTCTACTTTCATGATAAAGCACGAGGGACCTGCCAAAGTTAAACCATTTGGCCAGGAGAGCCCTTTTATGAAGGCATGTGCTCGATTTCGTCGCCAAATTTTTTTGGCCAATTTTACGCCCTCTCATTTTTAAAAGTCGATTCCACAGCAACTAATAGAGCTTTGCGATCGCAATCACTTCCAGAATGTGCAAAAGATATTCTAGTTTCATAACAGAACAGCAGGGACCTGCCAAAGTTAAACCATTTGGCCAGGAGAGCCCTTTTATGCAGACTTTTGCCCGATTTCGATAACCAAAATTTTTGCGATTTTCACAGAATTTTTTTCAAAAGCCGATTCCAAAGCAACTAATAGAGCTTTGCGATCGCAATCACTTCCAGAATCTGCCCCACGAAGTCTACTTTCATGATAAAGCACGAGGGACCTGCCAAAGTTAAACCATTTGGCCAGGAGAGCCCTTTTATGAAGGCATGTGCTCGATTTCGTCGCAAAATTTTTTTGGCCAATTTTACGCCCTCTCATTTTTAAAAGTCGATTCCACAGCAACTAATAGAGCTTTGCGATCGCAATCACTTCCAGAATGTGCAAAAGATATTCTAGTTTCATAACAGAACAGCAGGGACCTGCCAAAGTTAAACCATTTGGCCAGGAGAGCCCTTTTATGCAGACTTTTGCCATATTTCGATACCCAAAATTTTTGCGATTTTCACAGAATTTTTTTCAAAAGCCGATTCCAAAGCAACTAATAGAGCTTTGCGATCGCAATCACTTCCAGAATCTGCCCCACGAAGTCTACTTTCATGATAAAGCACGAAGGACCTGCCAAAGTTAAACCATTTGGCCAGGAGAGCCCTTTTATGAAGGCATGTGCTCGATTTCGTCGCCAAATTTTTTTGGCCAATTTTACGCCCTCTCATTTTTAAAAGTCGATTCCACAGCAACTAATAGAGCTTTGCGATCGCAATCACTTCCAGAATGTGCAAAAGATATTCTAGTTTCATAACAGAACAGCAGTGACCTGCCAAAGTTAAACCATTTGGCCAGGAGAGCCCTTTTATGCAGACTTTTGCCCGATTTCGATACCCAAAATTTTTGCGATTTTCACAGAATTTTTTTCAAAAGCCGATTCCAAAGCAACTAATAGAGCTTTGCGATCGCAATCACTTCCAGAATCTGCCCCACGAAGTCTACTTTCATGATAAAGCACGAGGGACCTGCCAAAGTTAAACCATTTGGCCAGGAGAGCTCTTTTATGAAGGCATGTGCTCGATTTCGTCGCAAAATTTTTTTGGCCAATTTTACGCCCTCTCATTTTTAAAAGTCGATTCCACAGCAACTAATAGAGCTTTGCGATCGCAATCACTTCCAGAATGTGCAAAAGATATTCTAGTTTCATAACAGAACAGCAGGGACCTGCCAAAGTTAAACCATTTGGCCAGGAGAGCCCTTTTATGCAGACTTTTGCCATATTTCGATACCCAAAATTTTTGCGATTTTCACAGAATTTTTTTCAAAAGCCGATTCCAAAGCAACTAATAGAGCTTTGCGATCGCAATCACTTCCAGAATCTGCCCCACGAAGTCTACTTTCATGATAAAGCACGAGGGACCTGCCAAAGTTAAATCATTTGGCCAGGAGAGCCCTTTTATGAAGGCATGTGCTCGATTTCGTCGCCAAATTTTTTTGGCCAATTTTACGCCCTCTCATTTTTAAAAGTCGATTCCACAGCAACTAATAGAGCTTTGCGATCGCAATCACTTCCAGAATGTGCAAAAGATATTCTAGTTTCATAACAGAACAGCAGGGACCTGCCAAAGTTAAACCATTTGGCCAGGAGAGCCCTTTTATGCAGACTTTTGCCCGATTTCGATACCCAAAATTTTTGCGATTTTCACAGAATTTTTTTCAAAAGCCGATTCCAAAGCAACTAATAGAGCTTTGCGATCGCAATCACTTCCAGAATCTGCCCCACGAAGTCTACTTTCATGATAAAGCACGAGGGACCTGCCAAAGTTAAACCATTTGGCCAGGAGAGCCCTTTTATGAAGGCATGTGCTCGATTTCGTCGCCAAATTTTTTTGGCCAATTTTACGCCCTCTCATTTTTAAAAGTCGATTCCACAGCAACTAATAGAGCTTTGCGATCGCAATCACTTCCAGAATGTGCAAAAGATATTCTAGTTTCATAACAGAACAGCAGGGACCTGCCAAAGTTAAACCATTTGGCCAGGAGAGCCCTTTTATGGAGACTTTTGCCATATTTCGATACCCAAAATTTTTGCGATTTTCACAGAATTTTTTTCAAAAGCCGATTCCAAAGCAACTAATAGAGCTTTGCGATCGCAATCACTTCCAGAATCTGCCCCACGAAGTCTACTTTCATGATAAAGCACGAGGGACCTGCCAAAGTTAAACCATTTGGCCAGGAGAGCCCTTTTATGAAGGCATGTGCTCGATTTCGTCGCCAAATTTTTTTGGCCAATTTTACGCCCTCTCATTTTTAAAAGTCGATTCCACAGCAACTAATAGAGCTTTGCGATCGCAATCACTTCCAGAATGTGCAAAAGATATTCTAGTTTCATAACAGAACAGCAGGGACCTGCCAAAGTTAAACCATTTGGCCAGGAGAGCCTTTTTATGCAGACTTTTGCCCGATTTCGATACCCAAAATTTTTGCGATTTTCACAGAATTTTTTTCAAAAGCCGATTCCAAAGCAACTAATAGAGCTTTGCGATCGCAATCACTTCCAGAATCTGCCCCACGAAGTCTACTTTCATGATAAAGCACGAGGGACCTGCCAAAGTTAAACCATTTGGCCAGGAGAGCCCTTTTATGAAGGCATGTGCTCGATTTCGTCGCCAAATTTTTTTGGCCAATTTTACGCCCTCTCATTTTTAAAAGTCGATTCCACAGCAACTAACAGAGCTTTGCGATCACAATCACTTCCAGAATGTGCAAAAGATATTCTAGTTTCATAACAGAACAGCAGGGACCTGCCAAAGTTAAACCATTTGGCCAGGAGAGCCCTTTTATGCAGACTTTTGCCATATTTCGATACCCAAAATTTTTGCGATTTTCACAGAATTTTTTTCAAAAGCCGATTCCAAAGCAACTAATAGAGCTTTGCGATCGCAATCACTTCCAGAATCTGCCCCACGAAGTCTACTTTCATGATAAAGCACGAGGGACCTGCCAAAGTTAAACCATTTGGCCAGGAGAGCCCTTTTATGAAGGCATGTGCTCGATTTCGTCGCCAAATTTTTTTGGCCAATTTTACGCCCTCTCATTTTTAAAAGTCGATTCCACAGCAACTAATAGAGCTTTGCGATCGCAATCACTTCCAGAATGTGCTAAAGATATTCTAGTTTCATAACAGAACAGCAGGGACCTGCCAAAGTTAAACCATTTGGCCAGGAGAGCCCTTTTATGCAGACTTTTGCCCGATTTCGATACCCAAAATTTTTGCGATTTTCACAGAATTTTTTTCAAAAGCCGATTCCAAAGCAACTAATAGAGCTTTGCGATCGCAATCACTTCCAGAATCTGCCCCACGAAGTCTACTTTCATGATAAAGCACGAGGGACCTGCCAAAGTTAAACCATTTGGCCAGGAGAGACCTTTTATGAAGGCATGTGCTCGATTTCGTCGCCAAATTGTTTTGGCCAATTTTACGCCCTCTCATTTTTAAAAGTCGATTCCACAGCAACTAATAGAGCTTTGCGATCGCAATCACTTCCAGAATGTGCAAAAGATATTCTAGTTTCATAACAGAACAGCAGGGACCTGCCAAAGTTAAACCATTTGGCCAGGAGAGCCCTTTTATGCAGACTTTTGCCCGATTTCGATACCCAAAATTTTTGCGATTTTCACAGAATTTTTTTCAAAAGCCGATTCCAAAGCAACTAATAGAGCTTTGCGATCGCAATCACTTCCAGAATCTGCCCCACGAAGTCTACTTTCATGATAAAGCACGAGGGACCTGCCAAAGTTAAACCATTTGGCCAGGAGAGCCCTTTTATGAAGGCATGTGCTCGATTTCGTCGCCAAATTTTTTTGGCCAATTTTACGCCCTCTCATTTTTAAAAGTCGATTCCACAGCAACTAATAGAGCTTTGCGATCGCAATCACTTCCAGAATGTGCAAAAGATATTCTAGTTTCATAACAGAACAGCAGGGACCTGCCAAAGTTAAACCATTTGGCCAGGAGAGCCCTTTTATGGAGACTTTTGCCATATTTCGATACCCAAAATTTTTGCGATTTTCACAGAATTTTTTTCAAAAGCCGATTCCAAAGCAACTAATAGAGCTTTGCGATCGCAATCACTTCCAGAATCTGCCCCACGAAGTCTACTTTCATGATAAAGCACGAGGGACCTGCCAAAGTTAAACCATTTGGCCAGGAGAGCCCTTTTATGAAGGCATGTGCTCGATTTCGTCGCCAAATTTTTTTGGCCAATTTTACGCCCTCTCATTTTTAAAAGTCGATTCCACAGCAACTAATAGAGCTTTGCGATCGCAATCACTTCCAGAATGTGCAAAAGATATTCTAGTTTCATAACAGAACAGCAGGGACCTGCCAAAGTTAAACCATTTGGCCAGGAGAGCCTTTTTATGCAGACTTTTGCCCGATTTCGATACCCAAAATTTTTGCGATTTTCACAGAATTTTTTTCAAAAGCCGATTCCAAAGCAACTAATAGAGCTTTGCGATCGCAATCACTTCCAGAATCTGCCCCACGAAGTCTACTTTCATGATAAAGCACGAGGGACCTGCCAAAGTTAAACCATTTGGCCAGGAGAGCCCTTTTATGAAGGCATGTGCTCGATTTCGTCGCCAAATTTTTTTGGCCAATTTTACGCCCTCTCATTTTTAAAAGTCGATTCCACAGCAACTAACAGAGCTTTGCGATCGCAATCACTTCCAGAATGTGCAAAAGATATTCTAGTTTCATAACAGAACAGCAGGGACCTGCCAAAGTTAAACCATTTGGCCAGGAGAGCCCTTTTATGCAGACTTTTGCCATATTTCGATACCCAAAATTTTTGCGATTTTCACAGAATTTTTTTCAAAAGCCGATTCCAAAGCAACTAATAGAGCTTTGCGATCGCAATCACTTCCAGAATCTGCCCCACGAAGTCTACTTTCATGATAAAGCACGAGGGACCTGCCAAAGTTAAACCATTTGGCCAGGAGAGCCCTTTTATGAAGGCATGTGCTCGATTTCGTCGCCAAATTTTTTTGGCCAATTTTACGCCCTCTCATTTTTAAAAGTCGATTCCACAGCAACTAATAGAGCTTTGCGATCGCAATCACTTCCAGAATGTGCTAAAGATATTCTAGTTTCATAACAGAACAGCAGGGACCTGCCAAAGTTAAACCATTTGGCCAGGAGAGCCCTTTTATGCAGACTTTTGCCCGATTTCGATACCCAAAATTTTTGCGATTTTCACAGAATTTTTTTCAAAAGCCGATTCCAAAGCAACTAATAGAGCTTTGCGATCGCAATCACTTCCAGAATCTGCCCCACGAAGTCTACTTTCATGATAAAGCACGAGGGACCTGCCAAAGTTAAACCATTTGGCCAGGAGAGACCTTTTATGAAGGCATGTGCTCGATTTCGTCGCCAAATTTTTTTGGCCAATTTTACGCCCTCTCATTTTTAAAAGTCGATTCCACAGCAACTAATGGAGCTTTGCGATCGCAATCACTTCCAGAATGTGCAAAAGATATTCTAGTTTCATAACAGAACAGCAGGGACCTGCCAAAGTTAAACCATTTGGCCAGGAGAGCCCTTTTATGCAGACTTTTGCCCGATTTCGATACCCAAAATTTTTGCGATTTTCACAGAATTTTTTTCAAAAGCCGATTCCAAAGCAACTAATAGAGCTTTGCGATCGCAATCACTTCCAGAATCTGCCCCACGAAGTCTACTTTCATGATAAAGCACGAGGGACCTGCCAAAGTTAAACCATTTGGCCAGGAGAGCCCTTTTATGAAGGCATGTGCTCGATTTCGTCGCCAAATTTTTTTGGCCAATTTTACGCCCTCTCATTTTTAAAAGTCGATTCCACAGCAACTAATAGAGCTTTGCGATCGCAATCACTTCCAGAATGTGCAAAAGCTATTCTAGTTTCATATCAGAACAGCAGGGACCTTCCAAAGTTAAACCATTTGGCCAGGAGAGCCCTTTTATGCAGACTTTTGCCATATTTCGATACCCAAAATTTTTGCGATTTTCACAGAATTTTTTTCAAAAGCCGATTCCAAAGCAACTAATAGTGCTTTGCGATCGCAATCACTTCCAGAATCTGCCCCACGAAGTCTACTTTCATGATAAAGCACGAGGGACCTGCCAAAGTTAAACCATTTGGCCAGGAGAGCCCTTTTATGAAGGCATGTGCTCGATTTCGTCGCCAAATTTTTTTGGCCAATTTTACGCCCTCTCATTTTTAAAAGTCGATTCCACAGCAACTAATAGAGCTCTGCGATCGCAATCACTTCCAGAATGTGCAAAAGATATTCTAGTTTCATAACAGAACAGCAGGGACCTGCCAAAGTTAAACCATTTGGCCAGGAGAGCCCTTTTATGCAGACTTTTGCCATATTTCGATACCCAAAATTTTTGCGATTTTCACAGAATTTTTTTCAAAAGCCGATTCCAAAGCAACTAATAGAGCTTTGCGATCGCAATCACTTCCAGAATCTGCCCCACGAAGTCTACTTTCATGATAAAGCACGAGGGACCTGCCAAAGTTAAACCATTTGGCCAGGAGAGCCCTTTTATGAAGGCATGTGCTCGATTTCGTCGCCAAATTTTTTTGGCCAATTTTACGCCCTCTCATTTTTAAAAGTCGATTCCACAGCAACTAATAGAGCTTTGCGATCGCAATCACTTCCAGAATGTGCAAAAGATATTCTAGTTTCATAACAGAACAGCAGGGACCTGCCAAAGTTAAACCATTTGGCCAGGAGAGCCCTTTTATGCAGACTTTTGCCATATTTCGATACCCAAAATTTTTGCGATTTTCACAGAATTTTTTTCAAAAGCCGATTCCAAAGCAACTAATAGAGCTTTGCGATCGCAATCACTTCCAGAATCTGCCCCACGAAGTCTACTTTCATGATAAAGCACGAGGGACCTGCCAAAGTTAAACCATTTGGCCAGGAGAGCCCTTTTATGAAGGCATGTGCTCGATTTCGTCGCCAAATTTTTTTGGCCAATTTTACGCCCTCTCATTTTTAAAAGTCGATTCCACAGCAACTAATAGAGCTTTGCGATCGCAATCACTTCCAGAATGTGCAAAAGATATTCTAGTTTCATAACAGAACAGCAGGGACCTGCCAAAGTTAAACCATTTGGCCAGGAGAGCCCTTTTATGCAGACTTTTGCCCGATTTCGATACCCAAAATTTTTGCGATTTTCACAGAATTTTTTTCAAAAGCCGATTCCAAAGCAACTAATAGAGCTTTGCGATCGCAATCACTTCCAGAATCTGCCCCACGAAGTCTACTTTCATGATAAAGCACGAGGGACCTGCCAAAGTTAAACCATTTGGCCAGGAGAGCCCTTTTATGAAGGCATGTGCTCGATTTCGTCGCCAAATTTTTTTGGCCAATTTTACGCCCTCTCATTTTTAAAAGTCGATTCCACAGCAACTAATAGAGCTTTGCGATCGCAATCACTTCCAGAATGTGCAAAAGATATTCTAGTTTCATAACAGAACAGCAGGGACCTGCCAAAGTTAAACCATTTGGCCAGGAGAGCCCTTTTATGCAGACTTTTGCCATATTTCGATACCCAAAATTTTTGCGATTTTCACAGAATTTTTTTCAAAAGCCGATTCCAAAGCAACTAATAGAGCTTTGCGATCGCAATCACTTCCAGAATCTGCCCCACGAAGTCTACTTTCATGATAAAGCACGAGGGACCTGCCAAAGTTAAACCATTTGGCCAGGAGAGCCCTTTTATGAAGGCATGTGCTCGATTTCGTCGCCAAATTTTTTTGGCCAATTTTACGCCCTCTCATTTTTAAAAGTCGATTCCACAGCAACTAATAGAGCTTTGCGATCGCAATCACTTCCAGAATGTGCAAAAGATATTCTAGTTTCATAACAGAACAGCAGGGACCTGCCAAAGTTAAACCATTTGGCCAGGAGAGCCCTTTTATGCAGACTTTTGCCCGATTTCGATACCCAAAATTTTTGCGATTTTCACAGAATTTTTTTCAAAAGCCGATTCCAAAGCAACTAATAGAGCTTTGCGATCGCAATCACTTCCAGAATCTGCCCCACGAAGTCTACTTTCATGATAAAGCACGAGGGACCTGCCAAAGTTAAACCATTTGGCCAGGAGAGCCCTTTTATGAAGGCATGTGCTCGATTTCGTCGCCAAATTTTTTTGGCCAATTTTACGCCCTCTCATTTTTAAAAGTCGATTCCACAGCAACTAATAGAGCTTTGCGATCGCAATCACTTCCAGAATGTGCAAAAGATATTCTAGTTTCATAACAGAACAGCAGGGACCTGCCAAAGTTAAACCATTTGGCCAGGAGAGCCCTTTTATGCAGACTTTTGCCATATTTCGATACCCAAAATTTTTGCGATTTTCACAGAATTTTTTTCAAAAGCCGATTCCAAAGCAACTAATAGAGCTTTGCGATCGCAATCACTTCCAGAATCTGCCCCACGAAGTCTACTTTCATGATAAAGCACGAGGGACCTGCCAAAGTTAAGCCATTTGGCCAGGAGAGCCCTTTTATGAAGGCATGTGCTCGATTTCGTCGCCAAATTTTTTTGGCCAATTTTACGCCCTCTCATTTTTAAAAGTCGATTCCACAGCAACTAATAGAGCTTTGCGATCGCAATCACTTCCAGAATGTGCAAAAGATATTCTAGTTTCATAACAGAACAGCAGGGACCTGCCAAAGTTAAACCATTTGGCCAGGAGAGCCCTTTTATGCAGACTTTTGCCCGATTTCGATACCCAAAATTTTTGCGATTTTCACAGAATTTTTTTCAAAAGCCGATTCCAAAGCAACTAATAGAGCTTTGCGATCGCAATCACTTCCAGAATCTGCCCCACGAAGTCTACTTTCATGATAAAGCACGAGGGACCTGCCAAAGTTAAACCATTTGGCCAGGAGAGCCCTTTTATGAAGGCATGTGCTCGATTTCGTCGCCAAATTTTTTTGGCCAATTTTACGCCCTCTCATTTTTAAAAGTCGATTCCACAGCAACTAATAGAGCTTTGCGATCGCAATCACTTCCAGAATGTGCAAAAGATATTCTAGTTTCATAACAGAACAGCAGGGACCTGCCAAAGTTAAACCATTTGGCCAGGAGAGCCCTTTTATGCAGACTTTTGCCATATTTCGATACCCAAAATTTTTGCGATTTTCACAGAATTTTTTTCAAAAGCCGATTCCAAAGCAACTAATAGAGCTTTGCGATCGCAATCACTTCCAGAATCTGCCCCACGAAGTCTACTTTCATGATAAAGCACGAGGGACCTGCCAAAGTTAAACCATTTGGCCAGGAGAGCCCTTTTATGAAGGCATGTGCTCGATTTCGTCGCCAAATTTTTTTGGCCAATTTTACGCCCTCTCGTTTTTAAAAGTCGATTCCACAGCAACTAATAGAGCTTTGCGATCGCAATCACTTCCAGAATGTGCAAAAGATATTCTAGTTTCATAACAGAACAGCAGGGACCTGCCAAAGTTAAACCATTTGGCCAGGAGAGCCCTTTTATGCAGACTTTTGCCCGATTTCGATACCCAAAATTTTTGCGATTTTCACAGAATTTTTTTCAAAAGCCGATTCCAAAGCAACTAATAGAGCTTTGCGATCGCAATCACTTCCAGAATCTGCCCCACGAAGTCTACTTTCATGATAAAGCACGAGGGACCTGCCAAAGTTAAACCATTTGGCCAGGAGAGCCCTTTTATGAAGGCATGTGCTCGATTTCGTCGCCAAATTTTTTTGGCCAATTTTACGCCCTCTCATTTTTAAAAGTCGATTCCACAGCAACTAATAGAGCTTTGCGATCGCAATCACTTCCAGAATGTGCAAAAGATATTCTAGTTTCATAACAGAACAGCAGGGACCTGCCAAAGTTAAACCATTTGGCCAGGAGAGCCCTTTTATGAAGGCATGTGCTCGATTTCGTCGCCAAATTTTTTTGGCCAATTTTACGCCCTCTCATTTTTAAAAGTCGATTCCACAGCAACTAATAGAGCTTTGCGATCGCAATCACTTCCAGAATGTGCAAAAGATATTCTAGTTTCATAATAGAACAGCAGGGACCTGCCAAAGTTAAACCATTTGGCCAGGAGAGCCCTTTTATGCAGACTTTTGCCCGATTTCGATACCCAAAATTTTTGCGATTTTCACAGAATTTTTTTCAAAAGCCGATTCCAAAGCAACTAATAGAGCTTTGCGATCGCAATCACTTCCAGAATCTGCCCCACGAAGTCTACTTTCATGATAAAGCACGAGGGACCTGCCAAAGTTAAACCATTTGGCCAGGAGAGCCCTTTTATGAAGGCATGTGCTCGATTTCGTCGCCAAATTTTTTTGGCCAATTTTACGCCCTCTCATTTTTAAAAGTCGATTCCACAGCAACTAATAGAGCTTTGCGATCGCAATCACTTCCAGAATGTGCAAAAGATATTCTAGTTTCATAATAGAACAGCAGGGACCTGCCAAAGTTAAACCATTTGGCCAGGAGAGCCCTTTTATGCAGACTTTTGCCCGATTTCGATACCCAAAATTTTTGCGATTTTCACAGAATTTTTTTCAAAAGCCGATTCCAAAGCAACTAATAGAGCTTTGCGATCGCAATCACTTCCAGAATCTGCCCCACGAAGTCTACTTTCATGATAAAGCACGAGGGACCTGCCAAAGTTAAACCATTTGGCCAGGAGAGCCCTTTTATGAAGGCATGTGCTCGATTTCGTCGCCAAATTTTTTTGGCCAATTTTACGCCCTCTCATTTTTAAAAGTCGATTCCACAGCAACTAATAGAGCTTTGCGATCGCAATCACTTCCAGAATGTGCAAAAGATATTCTAGTTTCATAACAGAACAGCAGGGACCTGCCAAAGTTAAACCATTTGGCCAGGAGAGCCCTTTTATGCAGACTTTTGCCATATTTCGATACCCAAAATTTTTGCGATTTTCACAGAATTTTTTTCAAAAGCCGATTCCAAAGCAACTAATAGAGCTTTGCGATCGCAATCACTTTCAGAATCTGCCCCACGAAGTCTACTTTCATGATAAAGCACGAGGGACCTGCCAAAGTTAAACTATTTGGCCAGGAGAGCCCTTTTATGAAGGCATGTGCTCGATTTCGTCGCCAAATTTTTTTGGCCAATTTTACGCCCTCTCATTTTTAAAAGTCGATTCCACAGCAACTAATAGAGCTTTGCGATCGCAATCACTTCCAGAATGTGCAAAAGATATTCTAGTTTCATAACAGAACAGCAGGGACCTGCCAAAGTTAAACCATTTGGCTAGGAGAGCCCTTTTATGCAGACTTTTGCCCGATTTCGATACCCAAAATTTTTGCAATTTTCACAGAATTTTTTTCAAAAGCCGATTCCAAAGCAACTAATAGAGCTTTGCGATCGCAATCACTTCCAGAATCTGCCCCACGAAGTCTACTTTCATGATAAAGCACGAGGGACCTGCCAAAGTTAAACCATTTGGCCAGGAGAGCCCTTTTATGAAGGCATGTGCTCGATTTCGTCGCCAAATTTTTTTGGCCAATTTTACGCCCTCTCATTTTTAAAAGTCGATTCCACAGCAACTAATAGAGCTTTGCGATCGCAATCACTTCCAGAATGTGCAAAAGATATTCTAGTTTCATAACAGAACAGCAAGGACCTGCCAAAGTTAAACCATTTGGCCAGGAGAGCCCTTTTATGCAGACTTTTGCCATATTTCGATACCCAAAATTTTTGCGATTTTCACAGAATTTTTTTCAAAAGCCGATTCCAAAGCAACTAATAGAGCTTTGCGATCGCAATCACTTCCAGAATCTGCCCCACGAAGTCTACTTTCATGATAAAGCACGAGGGACCTGCCAAAGTTAAACCATTTGGCCAGGAGAGCCCTTTTATGAAGGCATGTGCTCGATTTCGTCGCCAAATTTTTTTGGCCAATTATACGCCCTCTCATTTTTAAAAGTCGATTCCACAGCAACTAATAGAGCTTTGCGATCGCAATCACTTCCAGAATGTGCAAAAGATATTCTAGTTTCATAACAGAACAGCAGGGACCTGCCAAAGTTAAACCATTTGGCTAGGAGAGCCCTTTTATGCAGACTTTTGCCCGATTTCGATACCCAAAATTTTTGCAATTTTCACAGAATTTTTTTCAAAAGCCGATTCCAAAGCAACTAATAGAGCTTTGCGATCGCAATCACTTCCAGAATCTGCCCCACGAAGTCTACTTTCATGATAAAGCACGAGGGACCTGCCAAAGTTAAACCATTTGTCCAGGAGAGCCCTTTTATGAAGGCATGTGCTCGATTTCGTCGCCAAATTTTTTTGGCCAATTTTACGCCCTCTCATTTTTAAAAGTCGATTCCACAGCAACTAATAGAGCTTTGCGATCGCAATCACTTCCAGAATGTGCAAAAGATATTCTAGTTTCATAACAGAACAGCAAGGACCTGCCAAAGTTAAACCATTTGGCCAGGAGAGCCCTTTTATGCAGACTTTTGCCATATTTCGATACCCAAAATTTTTGCGATTTTCACAGAATTTTTTTCAAAAGCCGATTCCAAAGCAACTAATAGAGCTTTGCGATCGCAATCACTTCCAGAATCTGCCCCACGAAGTCTACTTTCATGATAAAGCACGAGGGACCTGCCAAAGTTAAACCATTTGGCCAGGAGAGCCCTTTTATGAAGGCATGTGCTCGATTTCGTCGCCAAATTTTTTTGGCCAATTATACGCCCTCTCATTTTTAAAAGTCGATTCCACAGCAACTAATAGAGCTTTGCGATCGCAATCACTTCCAGAATGTGCAAAAGATATTCTAGTTTCATAACAGAACAGCAGGGACCTGCCAAAGTTAAACCATTTGCCCAGGAGAGCCCTTTTATGCAGACTTTTGCCCGATTTCGATACCCAAAATTTTTGCGATTTTCACAGAATTTTTTTCAAAAGCCGATTCCAAAGCAACTAATAGAGCTTTGCGATCGCAATCACTTCCAGAATCAGCCCCACGAAGTCTACTTTCATGATAAAGCACGAGGGACCTGCCAAAGTTAAACCATTTGGCCAGGAGAGCCCTTTTATGAAGGCATGTGCTCGATTTCGTCGCCAAATTTTTTTGGCCAATTTTACGCCCTCTCATTTTTAAAAGTCGATTCCACAGCAACTAATAGAGCTTTGCGATCGCAATCACTTCCAGAATGTGCAAAAGATATTCTAGTTTCATAACAGAACAGCAGGGACCTGCCAAAGTTAAACCATTTGGCCAGGAGAGCCCTTTTATGCAGACTTTTGCCATATTTCGATACCCAAAATTTTTGCGATTTTCACAGAATTTTTTTCAAAAGCCGATTCCAAAGCAACTAATAGAGCTTTGCGATCGCAATCACTTCCAGAATCTGCCCCACGAAGTCTACTTTCATGATAAAGCACGAGGGACCTGCCAAAGTTAAACCATTTGGCCAGGAGAGCCCTTTTATGAAGGCATGTGCTCGATTTCGTCGCCAAATTTTTTTGGCCAATTTTACGCCCTCTCATTTTTAAAAGTCGATTCCACAGCAACTAATAGAGCTTTGCGATCGCAATCACTTCCAGAATGTGCAAAAGATATTCTAGTTTCATAACAGAACAGCAGGGGCCTGCCAAAGTTAAACCATTTGGCCAGGAGAGCCCTTTTATGCAGACTTTTTCCCGATTTCGATACCCAAAATTTTTGCGATTTTCACAGAATTTTTTTCAAAAGCCGATTCCAAAGCAACTAATAGAGCTTTGCGATCGCAATCACTTCCAGAATCTGCCCCACGAAGTCTACTTTCATGATAAAGCACGAGGGACCTGCCAAAGTTAAACCATTTGGCCAGGAGAGCCCTATTATGAAGGCATGTGCTCGATTTCGTCGCCAAATTTTTTTGGCCAATTTTACGCCCTCTCATTTTTAAAAGTCGATTCCACAGCAACTAATAGAGCTTTGCGATCGCAATCACTTCCAGAATGTGCAAAAGATATTCTAGTTTCATAACAGAACAGCAGGGACCTGCCAAATTTAAACCATTTGGCCAGGAGAGCCCTTTTATGCAGACTTTTGCCATATTTCGATACCCAAAATTTTTGCGATTTTCACAGAATTTTTTTCAAAAGCCGATTCCAAAGCAACTAATAGAGCTTTGCGATCGCAATCACTTCCAGAATCTGCCCCATGAAGTCTACTTTCATGATAAAGCACGAGGGACCTGCCAAAGTTAAACCATTTGGCCAGGAGAGCCCTTTTATGAAGGCATGTGCTCGATTTCGTCGCCAAATTTTTTTGGCCAATTTTACGCCCTCTCATTTTTAAAAGTCGATTCCACAGCAACTAATAGAGCTTTGCGATCGAAATCACTTCCAGAATGTGCAAAAGATATTCTAGTTTCATAACAGAACAGCAGGGACCTGCCAAAGTTAAACCATTTGGCCAGGAGAGCCCATTTATGCAGACTTTTGCCCGATTTCGATACCCAAAATTTTTGCGATTTTTCACAGAATTTTTTTCAAAAGCCGATTCCAAAGCAACTAATAGAGCTTTGCGATCGCAATCACTTCCAGAATCTGCCCCACGAAGTCTACTTTCATGATAAAGCACGAGGGACCTGCCAAAGTTAAACCATTTGGCCAGGAGAGCCCTTTTATGAAGGCATGTGCTCGATTTCGTCGCCAAATTCTTTTGGCCAATTTTACGCCCTCTCATTTTTAAAAGTCGATTCCACAGCAACTAATAGAGCTTTGCGATCGCAATCACTTCCAGAATGTGCAAAAGATATTCTAGTTTCATAACAGAACAGCAGGGACCTGCCAAAGTTAAACCATTTGGCAAGGAGAGCCCTTTTATGCAGACTTTTGCCCGATTTCGATACCCAAAATTTTTGCGATTTTCACAGAATTTTTTTCAAAAGCCGATTCCAAAGCAACTAATAGAGCTTTCCGATCGCAATCACTTCCAGAATCTGCCCCACGAAGTCTACTTTCATGATAAAGCACGAGGGACCTGCCAAAGTTAAACCATTTGGCCAGGAGAGCCCTTTTATGAAGGCATGTGCTCGATTTCGTCGCCAAATTTTTTTGGCCAATTTTACGCCCTCTCATTTTTAAAAGTCGATTCCACAGCAACTAATAGAGCTTTGCGATCGCAATCACTTCCAGAATGTGCAAAAGATATTCTAGTTTCATAATAGAACAGCAGGGACCTGCCAAAGTTAAACCATTTGGCCAGGAGAGCCCTTTTATGCAGACTTTTGCCCGATTTCGATACCCAAAATTTTTGCGATTTTCACAGAATTTTTTTCAAAAGCCGATTCCAAAGCAACTAATAGAGCTTTGCGATCGCAATCACTTCCAGAATCTGCCCCACGAAGTCTACTTTCATGATAAAGCACGAGGGACCTGCCAAAGTTAAACCATTTGGCCAGGAGAGCCCTTTTATGAAGGCATGTGCTCGATTTCGTCGCCAAATTTTTTTGGCCAATTTTACGCCCTCTCATTTTTAAAAGTCGATTCCACAGCAACTAATAGAGCTTTGCGATCGCAATCACTTCCAGAATGTGCAAAAGATATTCTAGTTTCATAACAGAACAGCAGGGACCTGCCAAAGTTAAACCATTTGGCCAGGAGAGCCCTTTTATGCAGACTTTTGCCATATTTCGATACCCAAAATTTTTGCGATTTTCACAGAATTTTTTTCAAAAGCCGATTCCAAAGCAACTAATAGAGCTTTGCGATCGCAATCACTTTCAGAATCTGCCCCACGAAGTCTACTTTCATGATAAAGCACGAGGGACCTGCCAAAGTTAAACTATTTGGCCAGGAGAGCCCTTTTATGAAGGCATGTGCTCGATTTCGTCGCCAAATTTTTTTGGCCAATTTTACGCCCTCTCATTTTTAAAAGTCGATTCCACAGCAACTAATAGAGCTTTGCGTTCGCAATCACTTCCAGAATGTGCAAAAGATATTCTAGTTTCATAACAGAACAGCAGGGACCTGCCAAAGTTAAACCATTTGGCTAGGAGAGCCCTTTTATGCAGACTTTTGCCCGATTTCGATACCCAAAATTTTTGCAATTTTCACAGAATTTTTTTCAAAAGCCGATTCCAAAGCAACTAATAGAGCTTTGCGATCGCAATCACTTCCAGAATCTGCCCCACGAAGTCTACTTTCATGATAAAGCACGAGGGACCTGCCAAAGTTAAACCATTTGGCCAGGAGAGCCCTTTTATGAAGGCATGTGCTCGATTTCGTCGCCAAATTTTTTTGGCCAATTTTACGCCCTCTCATTTTTAAAAGTCGATTCCACAGCAACTAATAGAGCTTTGCGATCGCAATCACTTCCAGAATGTGCAAAAGATATTCTAGTTTCATAACAGAACAGCAAGGACCTGCCAAAGTTAAACCATTTGGCCAGGAGAGCCCTTTTATGCAGACTTTTGCCATATTTCGATACCCAAAATTTTTGCGATTTTCACAGAATTTTTTTCAAAAGCCGATTCCAAAGCAACTAATAGAGCTTTGCGATCGCAATCACTTCCAGAATCTGCCCCACGAAGTCTACTTTCATGATAAAGCACGAGGGACCTGCCAAAGTTAAACCATTTGGCCAGGAGAGCCCTTTTATGAAGGCATGTGCTCGATTTCGTCGCCAAATTTTTTTGGCCAATTATACGCCCTCTCATTTTTAAAAGTCGATTCCACAGCAACTAATAGAGCTTTGCGATCGCAATCACTTCCAGAATGTGCAAAAGATATTCTAGTTTCATAACAGAACAGCAGGGACCTGCCAAAGTTAAACCATTTGCCCAGGAGAGCCCTTTTATGCAGACTTTTGCCCGATTTCGATACCCAAAATTTTTGCGATTTTCACAGAATTTTTTTCAAAAGCCGATTCCAAAGCAACTAATAGAGCTTTGCGATCGCAATCACTTCCAGAATCTGCCCCACGAAGTCTACTTTCATGATAAAGCACGAGGGACCTGCCAAAGTTAAACCATTTGGCCAGGAGAGCCCTTTTATGAAGGCATGTGCTCGATTTCGTCGCCAAATTTTTTTGGCCAATTTTACGCCCTCTCATTTTTAAAAGTCGATTCCACAGCAACTAATAGAGCTTTGCGATCGCAATCACTTCCAGAATGTGCAAAAGATATTCTAGTTTCATAACAGAACAGCAGGGACCTGCCAAAGTTAAACCATTTGGCCAGGAGAGCCCTTTTATGCAGACTTTTGCCATATTTCGATACCCAAAATTTTTGCGATTTTCACAGAATTTTTTTCAAAAGCCGATTCCAAAGCAACTAATAGAGCTTTGCGATCGCAATCACTTCCAGAATCTGCCCCACGAAGTCTACTTTCATGATAAAGCACGAGGGACCTGCCAAAGTTAAACCATTTGGCCAGGAGAGCCCTTTTATGAAGGCATGTGCTCGATTTCATCGCCAAATTTTTTTGGCCAATTTTACGCCCTCTCATTTTTAAAAGTCGATTCCACAGCAACTAATAGAGCTTTGCGATCGCAATCACTTCCAGAATGTGCAAAAGATATTCTAGTTTCATAACAGAACAGCAGGGGCCTGCCAAAGTTAAACCATTTGGACAGGAGAGCCCTTTTATGCAGACTTTTTCCCGATTTCGATACCCAAAATTTTTGCGATTTTCACAGAATTTTTTTCAAAAGCCGATTCCAAAGCAACTAATAGAGCTTTGCGATCGCAATCACTTCCAGAATCTGCCCCACGAAGTCTACTTTCATGATAAAGCACGAGGGACCTGCCAAAGTTAAACCATTTGGCCAGGAGAGCCCTATTATGAAGGCATGTGCTCGATTTCGTCGCCAAATTTTTTTGGCCAATTTTACGCCCTCTCATTTTTAAAAGTCGATTCCACAGCAACTAATAGAGCTTTGCGATCGCAATCACTTCCAGAATGTGCAAAAGATATTCTAGTTTCATAACAGAACAGCAGGGACCTGCCAAAGTTAAACCATTTGGCCAGGAGAGCCCATTTATGCAGACTTTTGCCCGATTTCGATACCCAAAATTTTTGCGATTTTTCACAGAATTTTTTTCAAAAGCCGATTCCAAAGCAACTAATAGAGCTTTGCGATCGCAATCACTTCCAGAATCTGCCCCACGAAGTCTACTTTCATGATAAAGCACGAGGGACCTGCCAAAGTTAAACCATTTGGCCAGGAGAGCCCTTTTATGAAGGCATGTGCTCGATTTCGTCGCCAAATTTTTTTGGCCAATTTTACGCCCTCTCATTTTTAAAAGTCGATTCCACAGCAACTAATAGAGCTTTGCGATCGCAATCACTTCCAGAATGTGCAAAAGATATTCTAGTTTCATAACAGAACAGCAGGGACCTGCCAAAGTTAAACCATTTGGCAAGGAGAGCCCTTTTATGCAGACTTTTGCCCGATTTCGATACCCAAAATTTTTGCGATTTTCACAGAATTTTTTTCAAAAGCCGATTCCAAAGCAACTAATAGAGCTTTCCGATCGCAATCACTTCCAGAATCTGCCCCACGAAGTCTACTTTCATGATAAAGCACGAGGGACCTGCCAAAGTTAAACCATTTGGCCAGGAGAGCCCTTTTATGAAGGCATGTGCTCGATTTCGTCGCCAAATTTTTTTGGCCAATTTTACGCCCTCTCATTTTTAAAAGTCGATTCCACAGCAACTAATAGAGCTTTGCGATCGCAATCACTTCCAGAATGTGCAAAAGATATTCTAGTTTCATAACAGAACAGCAGGGACCTGCCAAAGTTAAACCATTTGGCCAGGAGAGCCCTTTTATGCAGACTTTTGCCATATTTCGATACCCAAAATTTTTGCGATTTTCACAGAATTTTTTTCAAAAGCCGATTCCAAAGCAACTAATAGAGCTTTGCGATCGCAATCACTTCCAGAATCTGCCCCACGAAGTCTACTTTCATGATAAAGCACGAGGGACCTGCCAAAGTTAAACCATTTGGCCAGGAGAGCCCTTTTATGAAGGCATGTGCTCGATTTCATCGCCAAATTTTTTTGGCCAATTTTACGCCCTCTCATTTTTAAAAGTCGATTCCACAGCAACTAATAGAGCTTTGCGATCGCAATCACTTCCAGAATGTGCAAAAGATATTCTAGTTTCATAACAGAACAGCAGGGGCCTGCCAAAGTTAAACCATTTGGCCAGGAGAGCCCTTTTATGCAGACTTTTTCCCGATTTCGATACCCAAAATTTTTGCGATTTTCACAGAATTTTTTTCAAAAGCCGATTCCAAAGCAACTAATAGAGCTTTGCGATCGCAATCACTTCCAGAATCTGCCCCACGAAGTCTACTTTCATGATAAAGCACGAGGGACCTGCCAAAGTTAAACCATTTGGCCAGGAGAGCCCTATTATGAAGGCATGTGCTCGATTTCGTCGCCAAATTTTTTTGGCCAATTTTACGCCCTCTCATTTTTAAAAGTCGATTCCACAGCAACTAATAGAGCTTTGCGATCGCAATCACTTCCAGAATGTGCAAAAGATATTCTAGTTTCATAACAGAACAGCAGGGACCTGCCAAATTTAAACCATTTGGCCAGGAGAGCCCTTTTATGCAGACTTTTGCCATATTTCGATACCCAAAACTTTTGCGATTTTCACAGAATTTTTTTCAAAAGCCGATTCCAAAGCAACTAATAGAGCTTTGCGATCGCAATCACTTCCAGAATCTGCCCCATGAAGTCTACTTTCATGATAAAGCACGAGGGACCTGCCAAAGTTAAACCATTTGGCCAGGAGAGCCCTTTTATGAAGGCATGTGCTCGATTTCGTCGCCAAATTTTTTTGGCCAATTTTACGCCCTCTCATTTTTAAAAGTCGATTCCACAGCAACTAATAGAGCTTTGCGATCGCAATCACTTCCAGAATGTGCAAAAGATATTCTAGTTTCATAACAGAACAGCAGGGACCTGCCAAAGTTAAACCATTTGGCCAGGAGAGCCCATTTATGCAGACTTTTGCCCGATTTCGATACCCAAAATTTTTGCGATTTTTCACAGAATTTTTTTCAAAAGCCGATTCCAAAGCAACTAATAGAGCTTTGCGATCGCAATCACTTCCAGAATCTGCCCCACGAAGTCTACTTTCATGATAAAGCACGAGGGACCTGCCAAAGTTAAACCATTTGGCCAGGAGAGCCCTTTTATGAAGGCATGTGCTCGATTTCGTCGCCAAATTTTTTTGGCTAATTTTACGCCCTATCATTTTTAAAAGTCGATTCCACAGCAACTAATAGAGCTTTGCGATCGCAATCACTTCCAGAATGTGCAAAAGATATTCTAGTTTCATAACAGAACAGCAGGGACCTGCCAAAGTTAAACCATTTGGCCAGGAGAGCCCTTTTATGCAGACTTTTGCCCGATTTCGATACCCAAAATTTTTGCGATTTTCACAGAATTTTTTTCAAAAGCCGATTCCAAAGCAACTAATAGAGCTTTGCGATCGCAATCACTTCCAGAATCTGCCCCACGAAGTCTACTTTCATGATAAAGCACGAGGGACCTGCCAAAGTTAAACCATTTGGCCAGGAGAGCCCTTTTATGAAGGCATGTGCTCGATTTCGTCGCCAAATTTTTTTGGCCAATTTTACGCGCTCTCATTTTTAAAAGTCGATTCCACAGCAACTAATAGAGCTTTGCGATCGCAATCACTTCCAGAATGTGCAAAAGATATTCTAGTTTCATAACAGAACAGCAGGGACCTGCCAAAGTTAAACCATTTGGCCAGGAGAGCCCTTTTATGCAGACTTTTGCCATATTTCGATACCCAAAATTTTTGCGATTTTCACAGAATTTTTTTCAAAAGCCGATTCCAAAGCAACTAATAGAGCTTTGCGATCGGAATCACTTCCAGAATCTGCTCCACGAAGTCTACTTTCATGATAAAGCACGAGGGACCTGCCAAAGTTAAACCATTTGGCCAGGAGAGCCCTTTTATGAAGGCATGTGCTCGATTTCGTCGCCAAATTTTTTTGGCCAATTTTACGCCCTCTCATTTTTAAAAGTCGATTCCACAGCAACTAATAGAGCTTTGCGATCGCAATCACTTCCAGAATGTGCAAAAGATATTCTAGTTTCATAACAGAACAGCAGGGACCTGCCAAAGTTAAACCATTTGGCAAGGAGAGCCCTTTTATGCAGACTTTTGCCCGATTTCGATACCCAAAATTTTTGCGATTTTCACAGAATTTTTTTCAAAAGCCGATTCCAAAGCAACTAATAGAGCTTTCCGATCGCAATCACTTCCAGAATCTGCCCCACGAAGTCTACTTTCATGATAAAGCACGAGGGACCTGCCAAAGTTAAACCATTTGGCCAGGAGAGCCCTTTTATGAAGGCATGTGCTCGATTTCGTCGCCAAATTTTTTTGGCCAATTTTACGCCCTCTCATTTTTAAAAGTCGATTCCACAGCAACTAATAGAGCTTTGCGATCGCAATCACTTCCAGAATGTGCAAAAGATATTCTAGTTTCATAACAGAACAGCAGGGACCTGCCAAAGTTAAACCATTTGGCCAGGAGAGCCCTTTTATGCAGACTTTTGCCTGATTTCGATACCCAAAATTTTTGCGATTTTCACAGAATTTTTTTCAAAAGCTGATTCCAAAGCAACTAATACAGCTTTGCGATCGCAATCACTTCCAGAATCTGCCCCATGAAGTCTACTTTCATGATAAAGCACGAGGGACCTGCCAAAGTTAAACCATTTGGCCAGGAGAGCCCTTTTATGAAGGCATGTGCTCGATTTCGTCGCCAAATTTTTTTGGCCAATTTTACGCCCTCTCATTTTTAAAAGTCGATTCCACAGCAACTAATAGAGCTTTGCGATCGCAATCACTTCCAGAATGTGCAAAAGATATTCTAGTTTCATAACAGAACAGCAGGGACCTGCCAAAGTTAAACCATGTGGCCAGGAGAGCCTTTTTATGCAGACTTTTGCCCGATTTCGACACCCAAAATTTTTCCGATTTTCACAGAATTTTTTTCAAAAGCCGATTCCAAAGCAACTAATAGAGCTTTGCGATCGCAATCACTTTCAGAATCTGCCCCACGAAGTCTACTTTCATGATAAAGCACGAGGGACCTGCCAAAGTTAAACTATTTGGCCAGGAGAGCCCTTTTATGAAGGCATGTGCTCGATTTCGTCGCCAAATTTTTTTGGCCAATTTTACGCCCTCTCATTTTTAAAAGTCGATTCCACAGCAACTAATAGAGCTTTGCGATCGCAATCACTTCCAGAATGTGCAAAAGATATTCTAGTTTCATAACAGAACAGCAGGGACCTGCCAAAGTTAAACCATTTGGCTAGGAGAGCCCTTTTATGCAGACTTTTGCCCGATTTCGATACCCAAAATTTTTGCAATTTTCACAGAATTTTTTTCAAAAGCCGATTCCAAAGCAACTAATAGAGCTTTGCGATCGCAATCACTTCCAGAATCTGCCCCACGAAGTCTACTTTCATGATAAAGCACGAGGGACCTGCCAAAGTTAAACCATTTGGCCAGGAGAGCCCTTTTATGAAGGCATGTGCTCGATTTCGTCGCCAAATTTTTTTGGCCAATTTTACGCCCTCTCATTTTTAAAAGTCGATTCCACAGCAACTAATAGAGCTTTGCGATCGCAATCACTTCCAGAATGTGCAAAAGATATTCTAGTTTCATAACAGAACAGCAAGGACCTGCCAAAGTTAAACCATTTGGCCAGGAGAGCCCTTTTATGCAGACTTTTGCCATATTTCGATACCCAAAATTTTTGCGATTTTCACAGAATTTTTTTCAAAAGCCGATTCCAAAGCAACTAATAGAGCTTTGCGATCGCAATCACTTCCAGAATCTGCCCCACGAAGTCTACTTTCATGATAAAGCACGAGGGACCTGCCAAAGTTAAACCATTTGGCCAGGAGAGCCCTTTTATGAAGGCATGTGCTCGATTTCGTCGCCAAATTTTTTTGGCCAATTATACGCCCTCTCATTTTTAAAAGTCGATTCCACAGCAACTAATAGAGCTTTGCGATCGCAATCACTTCCAGAATGTGCAAAAGATATTCTAGTTTCATAACAGAACAGCAGGGACCTGCCAAAGTTAAACCATTTGCCCAGGAGAGCCCTTTTATGCAGACTTTTGCCCGATTTCGATACCCAAAATTTTTGCGATTTTCACAGAATTTTTTTCAAAAGCCGATTCCAAAGCAACTAATAGAGCTTTGCGATCGCAATCACTTCCAGAATCTGCCCCACGAAGTCTACTTTCATGATAAAGCACGAGGGACCTGCCAAAGTTAAACCATTTGGCCAGGAGAGCCCTTTTATGAAGGCATGTGCTCGATTTCGTCGCCAAATTTTTTTGGCCAATTTTACGCCCTCTCATTTTTAAAAGTCGATTCCACAGCAACTAATAGAGCTTTGCGATCGCAATCACTTCCAGAATGTGCAAAAGATATTCTAGTTTCATAACAGAACAGCAGGGACCTGCCAAAGTTAAACCATTTGGCCAGGAGAGCCCTTTTATGCAGACTTTTGCCATATTTCGATACCCAAAATTTTTGCGATTTTCACAGAATTTTTTTCAAAAGCCGATTCCAAAGCAACTAATAGAGCTTTGCGATCGCAATCACTTCCAGAATCTGCCCCACGAAGTCTACTTTCATGATAAAGCACGAGGGACCTGCCAAAGTTAAACCATTTGGCCAGGAGAGCCCTTTTATGAAGGCATGTGCTCGATTTCATCGCCAAATTTTTTTGGCCAATTTTACGCCCTCTCATTTTTAAAAGTCGATTCCACAGCAACTAATAGAGCTTTGCGATCGCAATCACTTCCAGAATGTGCAAAAGATATTCTAGTTTCATAACAGAACAGCAGGGGCCTGCCAAAGTTAAACCATTTGGCCAGGAGAGCCCTTTTATGCAGACTTTTTCCCGATTTCGATACCCAAAATTTTTGCGATTTTCACAGAATTTTTTTCAAAAGCCGATTCCAAAGCAACTAATAGAGCTTTGCGATCGCAATCACTTCCAGAATCTGCCCCACGAAGTCTACTTTCATGATAAAGCACGAGGGACCTGCCAAAGTTAAACCATTTGGCCAGGAGAGCCCTATTATGAAGGCATGTGCTCGATTTCGTCGCCAAATTTTTTTGGCCAATTTTACGCCCTCTCATTTTTAAAAGTCGATTCCACAGCAACTAATAGAGCTTTGCGATCGCAATCACTTCCAGAATGTGCAAAAGATATTCTAGTTTCATAACAGAACAGCAGGGACCTGCCAAAGTTAAACCATTTGGCCAGGAGAGCCCATTTATGCAGACTTTTGCCCGATTTCGATACCCAAAATTTTTGCGATTTTTCACAGAATTTTTTTCAAAAGCCGATTCCAAAGCAACTAATAGAGCTTTGCGATCGCAATCACTTCCAGAATCTGCCCCACGAAGTCTACTTTCATGATAAAGCACGAGGGACCTGCCAAAGTTAAACCATTTGGCCAGGAGAGCCCTTTTATGAAGGCATGTGCTCGATTTCGTCGCCAAATTTTTTTGGCCAATTTTACGCCCTCTCATTTTTAAAAGTCGATTCCACAGCAACTAATAGAGCTTTGCGATCGCAATCACTTCCAGAATGTGCAAAAGATATTCTAGTTTCATAACAGAACAGCAGGGACCTGCCAAAGTTAAACCATTTGGCAAGGAGAGCCCTTTTATGCAGACTTTTGCCCGATTTCGATACCCAAAATTTTTGCGATTTTCACAGATTTTTTTTCAAAAGCCGATTCCAAAGCAACTAATAGAGCTTTCCGATCGCAATCACTTCCAGAATCTGCCCCACGAAGTCTACTTTCATGATAAAGCACGAGGGACCTGCCAAAGTTAAACCATTTGGCCAGGAGAGCCCTTTTATGAAGGCATGTGCTCGATTTCGTCGCCAAATTTTTTTGGCCAATTTTACGCCCTCTCATTTTTAAAAGTCGATTCCACAGCAACTAATAGAGCTTTGCGATCGCAATCACTTCCAGAATGTGCAAAAGATATTCTAGTTTCATAACAGAACAGCAGGGACCTGCCAAAGTTAAACCATTTGGCCAGGAGAGCCCTTTTATGCAGACTTTTGCCATATTTCGATACCCAAAATTTTTGCGATTTTCACAGAATTTTTTTCAAAAGCCGATTCCAAAGCAACTAATAGAGCTTTGCGATCGCAATCACTTCCAGAATCTGCCCCACGAAGTCTACTTTCATGATAAAGCACGAGGGACCTGCCAAAGTTAAACCATTTGGCCAGGAGAGCCCTTTTATGAAGGCATGTGCTCGATTTCATCGCCAAATTTTTTTGGCCAATTTTACGCCCTCTCATTTTTAAAAGTCGATTCCACAGCAACTAATAGAGCTTTGCGATCGCAATCACTTCCAGAATGTGCAAAAGATATTCTAGTTTCATAACAGAACAGCAGGGGCCTGCCAAAGTTAAACCATTTGGCCAGGAGAGCCCTTTTAAGCAGACTTTTTCCCGATTTCGATACCCAAAATTTTTGCGATTTTCACAGAATTTTTTTCAAAAGCCGATTCCAAAGCAACTAATAGAGCTTTGCGATCGCAATCACTTCCAGAATCTGCCCCACGAAGTCTACTTTCATGATAAAGCACGAGGGACCTGCCAAAGTTAAACCATTTGGCCAGGAGAGCCCTATTATGAAGGCATGTGCTCGATTTCGTCGCCAAATTTTTTTGGCCAATTTTACGCCCTCTCATTTTTAAAAGTCGATTCCACAGCAACTAATAGAGCTTTGCGATCGCAATCACTTCCAGAATGTGCAAAAGATATTCTAGTTTCATAACAGAACAGCAGGGACCTGCCAAATTTAAACCATTTGGCCAGGAGAGCCCTTTTATGCAGACTTTTGCCATATTTCGATACCCAAAACTTTTGCGATTTTCACAGAATTTTTTTCAAAAGCCGATTCCAAAGCAACTAATAGAGCTTTGCGATCGCAATCACTTCCAGAATCTGCCCCATGAAGTCTACTTTCATGATAAAGCACGAGGGACCTGCCAAAGTTAAACCATTTGGCCAGGAGAGCCCTTTTATGAAGGCATGTGCTCGATTTCGTCGCCAAATTTTTTTGGCCAATTTTACGCCCTCTCATTTTTAAAAGTCGATTCCACAGCAACTAATAGAGCTTTGCGATCGCAATCACTTCCAGAATGTGCAAAAGATATTCTAGTTTCATAACAGAACAGCAGGGACCTGCCAAAGTTAAACCATTTGGCCAGGAGAGCCCATTTATGCAGACTTTTGCCCGATTTCGATACCCAAAATTTTTGCGATTTTTCACAGAATTTTTTTCAAAAGCCGATTCCAAAGCAACTAATAGAGCTTTGCGATCGCAATCACTTCCAGAATCTGCCCCACGAAGTCTACTTTCATGATAAAGCACGAGGGACCTGCCAAAGTTAAACCATTTGGCCAGGAGAGCCCTTTTATGAAGGCATGTGCTCGATTTCGTCGCCAAATTTTTTTGGCCAATTTTACGCCCTCTCATTTTTAAAAGTCGATTCCACAGCAACTAATAGAGCTTTGCGATCGCAATCACTTCCAAAATGTGCAAAAGATATTCTAGTTTCATAACAGAACAGCAGGGACCTGCCAAAGTTAAACCATTTGGCAAGGAGAGCCCTTTTATGCAGACTTTTGCCCGATTTCGATACCCAAAATTTTTGCGATTTTCACAGAATTTTTTTCAAAAGCCGATTCCAAAGCAACTAATAGAGCTTTCCGATCGCAATCACTTCCAGAATCTGCCCCACGAAGTCTACTTTCATGATAAAGCACGAGGGACCTGCCAAAGTTAAACCATTTGGCCAGGAGAGCCCTTTTATGAAGGCATGTGCTCGATTTCGTCGCCAAATTTTTTTGGCCAATTTTACGCCCTCTCATTTTTAAAAGTCGATTCCACAGCAACTAATAGAGCTTTGCGATCGCAATCACTTCCAGAATGTGCAAAAGATATTCTAGTTTCATAACAGAACAGCAGGGACCTGCCAAAGTTAAACCATTTGGCCAGGAGAGCCCTTTTATGCAGACTTTTGCCTGATTTCGATACCCAAAATTTTTGCGATTTTCACAGAATTTTTTTCAAAAGCTGATTCCAAAGCAACTAATACAGCTTTGCGATCGCAATCACTTCCAGAATCTGCCCCATGAAGTCTACTTTCATGATAAAGCACGAGGGACCTGCCAAAGTTAAACCATTTGGCCAGGAGAGCCCTTTTATGAAGGCATGTGCTCGATTTCGTCGCCAAATTTTTTTGGCCAATTTTACGCCCTCTCATTTTTAAAAGTCGATTCCACAGCAACTAATAGAGCTTTGCGATCGCAATCACTTCCAGAATGTGCAAAAGATATTCTAGTTTCATAACAGAACAGCAGGGACCTGCCAAAGTTAAACCATGTGGCCAGGAGAGCCTTTTTATGCAGACTTTTGCCCGATTTCGACACCCAAAATTTTTCCGATTTTCACAGAATTTTTTTCAAAAGCCGATTCCAAAGCAACTAATAGAGCTTTGCGATCGCAATCACTTCCAGAATCTGCCCCACGAAGTCTACTTTCATGATAAAGCACGAGGGACCTGCCAAAGTTAAACCATTTGGCCAGGAGAGCCCTTTTATGAAGGCATGTGCTCGATTTCGTCGCCAAATTTTTTTGGCCAATTTTACGCCCTCTCATTTTTAAAAGTCGATTCCACAGCAACTAATAGAGCTTTGCGATCGCAATCACTTCCAGAATGTGCAAAAGATATTCTAGTTTCATAACAGAAAGCAGGGACCTGCCAAAGTTAAACCATTTGGCCAGGAGAGCCCTTTTATGCAGACTTTTGCCATATTTCGATACCCAAAATTTTTGCGATTTTCACAGAATTTTTTTCAAAAGCCGATTCCAAAGCAACTAATAGAGCTTTGCGATCGCAATCACTTCCAGAATCTGCCCCACGAAGTCTACTTTCATGATAAAGCACGAGGGACCTGCCAAAGTTAAACCATTTGGCCAGGAGAGCCCTTTTATGAAGGCATGTGCTCGATTTCGTCGCCAAATTTTTTTGGCCAATTTTACGCCCTCTCATTTTTAAAAGTCGATTCCACAGCAACTAATAGAGCTTTGCGATCGCAATCACTTCCAGAATGTGCAAAAGATATTCTAGTTTCATAACAGAACAGCAGGGACCTGCCAAAGTTAAACCATTTGGCCAGGAGAGCCCTTTTATGCAGACTTTTGCCCGATTTCGATACCCAAAATTTTTGCGATTTTCACAGAATTTTTTTCAAAAGCCGATTCCAAAGCAACTAATAGAGCTTTGCGATCGCAATCACTTCCAGAATCTGCCCCACGAAGTCTACTTTCATGATAAAGCACGAGGGACCTGCCAAAATTAAACCATTTGGCCAGGAGAGCCCTTTTATGAAGGCATGTGCTCGATTTCGTCGCCAAATTTTTTTGGCCAATTTTACGCCCTCTCATTTTTAAAAGTCGATTCCACAGCAACTAATAGAGCTTTGCGATCGCAATCACTTCCAGAATGTGCAAAAGATATTCTAGTTTCATAACAGAACAGCAGGGACCTGCTAAAGTTAAACCATTTGGCCAGGAGAGCCCTTTTATGCAGACTTTTGCCATATTTCGATACCCAAAATTTTTGCGATTTTCACAGAATTTTTTTCAAAAGCCGATTCCAAAGCAACTAATAGAGCTTTGCGATCGCAATCACTTCCAGAATCTGCCCCACGAAGTCTACTTTCATGATAAAGCACGAGGGACCTGCCAAAGTTAAACCATTTGGCCAGGAGAGCCCTTTTATGAAGGCATGTGCTCGATTTCGTCGCCAAATTTTTTTGGCCAATTTTACGTCCTCTCATTTTTAAAAGTCGATTCCACAGCAACTAATAGAGCTTTGCGATCGCAATCACTTCCAGAATGTGCAAAAGATATTCTAGTTTTATAACAGAACAGCAGGGACCTGCCAAAGTTAAACCATTTGGCCAGGAGAGCCCTTTTATGCAGACTTTTGCCCGATTTCGATACCCAAAATTTTTGCGATTTTCACAGAATTTTTTTCAAAAGCCGATTCCAAAGCAACTAATAGAGCTTTGCGATCGCAATCACTTCCAGAATCTGCCCCACGAAGTCTACTTTCATGATAAAGCACGAGGGACCTGCCAAAGTTAAACCATTTGGCCAGGAGAGCCCTTTTATGAAGGCATGTGCTCGATTTCGTCGCCAAATTTTTTTGGCCAATTTTACGCCCTCTCATTTTTAAAAGTCGATTCCACAGCAACTAATAGAGCTTTGCGATCGCAATCACTTCCAGAATGTGCAAAAGATATTCTAGTTTCATAACAGAACAGCAGGGACCTGCCAAAGTTAAACCATTTGGCCAGGAGAGCCCTTTTATGCAGACTTTTGCCCGATTTCGATACCCAAAATTTTTGCGATTTTCACAGAATTTTTTTCAAAAGCCGATTCCAAAGCAACTAATAGAGCTTTGCGATCGCAATCACTTCCAGAATCTGCCCCACGAAGTCTACTTTCATGATAAAGCACGAGGGACCTGCCAAAATTAAACCATTTGGCCAGGAGAGCCCTTTTATGAAGGCATGTGCTCGATTTCGTCGCCAAATTTTTTTGGCCAATTTTACGCCCTCTCATTTTTAAAAGTCGATTCCACAGCAACTAATAGAGCTTTGCGATCGCAATCACTTCCAGAATGTGCAAAAGATATTCTAGTTTCATAACAGAACAGCAGGGACCTGCTAAAGTTAAACCATTTGGCCAGGAGAGCCCTTTTATGCAGACTTTTGCCATATTTCGATACCCAAAATTTTTGCGATTTTCACAGAATTTTTTTCAAAAGCCGATTCCAAAGCAACTAATAGAGCTTTGCGATCGCAATCACTTCCAGAATCTGCCCCACGAAGTCTACTTTCATGATAAAGCACGAGGGACCTGCCAAAGTTAAACCATTTGGCCAGGAGAGCCCTTTTATGAAGGCATGTGCTCGATTTCGTCGCCAAATTTTTTTGGCCAATTTTACGTCCTCTCATTTTTAAAAGTCGATTCCACAGCAACTAATAGAGCTTTGCGATCGCAATCACTTCCAGAATGTGCAAAAGATATTCTAGTTTTATAACAGAACAGCAGGGACCTGCCAAAGTTAAACCATTTGGCCAGGAGAGCCCTTTTATGCAGACTTTTGCCCGATTTCGATACCCAAAATTTTTGCGATTTTCACAGAATTTTTTTCAAAAGCCGATTCCAAAGCAACTAATAGAGCTTTGCGATCGCAATCACTTCCAGAATCTGCCCCACGAAGTCTACTTTCATGATAAAGCACGAGGGACCTGCCAAAGTTAAACCATTTGGCCAGGAGAGCCCTTTTATGAAGGCATGTGCTCGATTTCGTCGCCAAATTTTTTTGGCCAATTTTACGCCCTCTCATTTTTAAAAGTCGATTCCACAGCAACTAATAGAGCTTTGCGATCGCAATCACTTCCAGAATATGCAAAAGATATTCTAGTTTCATAACAGAACAGCAGGGACCTGCCAAATTTAAACCATTTGGCCAGGAGAGCCCTTTTATGCAGACTTTTGCCATATTTCGATACCCAAAACTTTTGCGATTTTCACAGAATTTTTTTCAAAAGCCGATTCCAAAGCAACTAATAGAGCTTTGCGATCGCAATCACTTCCAGAATCTGCCCCATGAAGTCTACTTTCATGATAAAGCACGAGGGACCTGCCAAAGTTAAACCATTTGGCCAGGAGAGCCCTTTTATGAAGGCATGTGCTCGATTTCGTCGCCAAATTTTTTTGGCCAATTTTACGCCCTCTCATTTTTAAAAGTCGATTCCACAGCAACTAATAGAGCTTTGCGATCGCAATCACTTCCAGAATGTGCAAAAGATATTCTAGTTTCATAACAGAACAGCAGGGACCTGCCAAAGTTAAACCATTTGGCCAGGAGAGCCCATTTATGCAGACTTTTGCCCGATTTCGATACCCAAAATTTTTGCGATTTTTCACAGAATTTTTTTCAAAAGCCGATTCCAAAGCAACTAATAGAGCTTTGCGATCGCAATCACTTCCAGAATCTGCCCCACGAAGTCTACTTTCATGATAAAGCACGAGGGACCTGCCAAAGTTAAACCATTTGGCCAGGAGAGCCCTTTTATGAAGGCATGTGCTCGATTTCGTCGCCAAATTTTTTTGGCCAATTTTACGCCCTCTCATTTTTAAAAGTCGATTCCACAGCAACTAATAGAGCTTTGCGATCGCAATCACTTCCAGAATGTGCAAAAGATATTCTAGTTTCATAACAGAACAGCAGGGACCTGCCAAAGTTAAACCATTTGGCAAGGAGAGCCCTTTTATGCAGACTTTTGCCCGATTTCGATACCCAAAATTTTTGCGATTTTCACAGAATTTTTTTCAAAAGCCGATTCCAAAGCAACTAATAGAGCTTTCCGATCGCAATCACTTCCAGAATCTGCCCCACGAAGTCTACTTTCATGATAAAGCACGAGGGACCTGCCAAAGTTAAACCATTTGGCCAGGAGAGCCCTTTTATGAAGGCATGTGCTCGATTTCGTCGCCAAATTTTTTTGGCCAATTTTACGCCCTCTCATTTTTAAAAGTCGATTCCACAGCAACTAATAGAGCTTTGCGATCGCAATCACTTCCAGAATGTGCAAAAGATATTCTAGTTTCATAACAGAACAGCAGGGACCTGCCAAAGTTAAACCATTTGGCCAGGAGAGCCCTTTTATGCAGACTTTTGCCTGATTTCGATACCCAAAATTTTTGCGATTTTCACAGAATTTTTTTCAAAAGCTGATTCCAAAGCAACTAATACAGCTTTGCGATCGCAATCACTTCCAGAATCTGCCCCATGAAGTCTACTTTCATGATAAAGCACGAGGGACCTGCCAAAGTTAAACCATTTGGCCAGGAGAGCCCTTTTATGAAGGCATGTGCTCGATTTCGTCGCCAAATTTTTTTGGCCAATTTTACGCCCTCTCATTTTTAAAAGTCGATTCCACAGCAACTAATAGAGCTTTGCGATCGCAATCACTTCCAGAATGTGCAAAAGATATTCTAGTTTCATAACAGAACAGCAGGGACCTGCCAAAGTTAAACCATGTGGCCAGGAGAGCCTTTTTATGCAGACTTTTGCCCGATTTCGACACCCAAAATTTTTCCGATTTTCACAGAATTTTTTTCAAAAGCCGATTCCAAAGCAACTAATAGAGCTTTGCGATCGCAATCACTTCCAGAATCTGCCCCACGAAGTCTACTTTCATGATAAAGCACGAGGGACCTGCCAAAGTTAAACCATTTGGCCAGGAGAGCCCTTTTATGAAGGCATGTGCTCGATTTCGTCGCCAAATTTTTTTGGCCAATTTTACGCCCTCTCATTTTTAAAAGTCGATTCCACAGCAACTAATAGAGCTTTGCGATCGCAATCACTTCCAGAATGTGCAAAAGATATTCTAGTTTCATAACAGAAAGCAGGGACCTGCCAAAGTTAAACCATTTGGCCAGGAGAGCCCTTTTATGCAGACTTTTGCCATATTTCGATACCCAAAATTTTTGCGATTTTCACAGAATTTTTTTCAAAAGCCGATTCCAAAGCAACTAATAGAGCTTTGCGATCGCAATCACTTCCAGAATCTGCCCCACGAAGTCTACTTTCATGATAAAGCACGAGGGACCTGCCAAAGTTAAACCATTTGGCCAGGAGAGCCCTTTTATGAAGGCATGTGCTCGATTTCGTCGCCAAATTTTTTTGGCCAATTTTACGCCCTCTCATTTTTAAAAGTCGATTCCACAGCAACTAATAGAGCTTTGCGATCGCAATCACTTCCAGAATGTGCAAAAGATATTCTAGTTTCATAACAGAACAGCAGGGACCTGCCAAAGTTAAACCATTTGGCCAGGAGAGCCCTTTTATGCAGACTTTTGCCCGATTTCGATACCCAAAATTTTTGCGATTTTCACAGAATTTTTTTCAAAAGCCGATTCCAAAGCAACTAATAGAGCTTTGCGATCGCAATCACTTCCAGAATCTGCCCCACGAAGTCTACTTTCATGATAAAGCACGAGGGACCTGCCAAAATTAAACCATTTGGCCAGGAGAGCCCTTTTATGAAGTCATGTGCTCGATTTCGTCGCCAAATTTTTTTGGCCAATTTTACGCCCTCTCATTTTTAAAAGTCGATTCCACAGCAACTAATAGAGCTTTGCGATCGCAATCACTTCCAGAATGTGCAAAAGATATTCTAGTTTCATAACAGAACAGCAGGGACCTGCTAAAGTTAAACCATTTGGCCAGGAGAGCCCTTTTATGCAGACTTTTGCCATATTTCGATACCCAAAATTTTTGCGATTTTCACAGAATTTTTTTCAAAAGCCGATTCCAAAGCAACTAATAGAGCTTTGCGATCGCAATCACTTCCAGAATCTGCCCCACGAAGTCTACTTTCATGATAAAGCACGAGGGACCTGCCAAAGTTAAACCATTTGGCCAGGAGAGCCCTTTTATGAAGGCATGTGCTCGATTTCGTCGCCAAATTTTTTTGGCCAATTTTACGTCCTCTCATTTTTAAAAGTCGATTCCACAGCAACTAATAGAGCTTTGCGATCGCAATCACTTCCAGAATGTGCAAAAGATATTCTAGTTTTATAACAGAACAGCAGGGACCTGCCAAAGTTAAACCATTTGGCCAGGAGAGCCCTTTTATGCAGACTTTTGCCCGATTTCGATACCCAAAATTTTTGCGATTTTCACAGAATTTTTTTCAAAAGCCGATTCCAAAGCAACTAATAGAGCTTTGCGATCGCAATCACTTCCAGAATCTGCCCCACGAAGTCTACTTTCATGATAAAGCACGAGGGACCTGCCAAAGTTAAACCATTTGGCCAGGAGAGCCCTTTTATGAAGGCATGTGCTCGATTTCGTCGCCAAATTTTTTTGGCCAATTTTACGCCCTCTCATTTTTAAAAGTCGATTCCACAGCAACTAATAGAGCTTTGCGATCGCAATCACTTCCAGAATGTGCAAAAGATATTCTAGTTTCATAACAGAACAGCAGGGACCTGCCAAAGTTAAACCATTTGGCCAGGAGAGCCCTTTTATGCAGACTTTTGCCATATTTCGATACCCAAAATTTTTGCGATTTTCACAGAATTTTTTTCAAAAGCCGATTCCAAAGCAACTAATAGAGCTTTGCGATCGCAATCACTTCCAGAATCTGCCCCACGAAGTCTACTTTCATGATAAAGCACGAGGGACCTGCCAAAGTTAAACCATTTGGCCAGGAGAGCCCTTTTATGAAGGCATGTGCTCGATTTCGTCGCCAAATTTTTTTGGCCAATTTTACGCCCTCTCATTTTTAAAAGTCGATTCCACAGCAACTAATAGAGCTTTGCGATCGCAATCACTTCTAGAATGTGCAAAAGATATTCTAGTTTCATAACAGAACAGCAGGGACCTGCCAAAGTTAAACCATTTGGCCAGGAGAGCCCTTTTATGCAGACTTTTGCCCGATTTCGATACCCAAAATTTTTGCGATTTTCACAGAATTTTTTTCAAAAGCCGATTCCAAAGCAACTAATAGAGCTTTGCGATCGCAATCACTTCCAGAATCTGCCCCACGAAGTCTACTTTCATGATAAAGCACGAGGGACCTGCCAAAGTTAAACCATTTGGCCAGGAGAGCCCTTTTATGAAGGCATGTGCTCGATTTCGTCGCCAAATTTTTTTGGCCAATTTTACGCCCTCTCATTTTTAAAAGTCGATTCCACAGCAACTAATAGAGCTTTGCGATCGCAATCACTTCCAGAATGTGCAAAAGATATTCTAGTTTCATAACAGAACAGCAGGGACCTGCCAAAGTTAAACCATTTGGCCAGGAGAGCCCTTTTATGCAGACTTTTGCCATATTTCGATACCCAAAATTTTTGCGATTTTCACAGAATTTTTTTCAAAAGCCGATTCCAAAGCAACTAATAGAGCTTTGCGATCGCAATCACTTCCAGAATCTGCCCCACGAAGTCTACTTTCATGATAAAGCACGAGGGACCTGCCAAAGTTAAACCATTTGGCCAGGAGAGCCCTTTTATGAAGGCATGTGCTCGATTTCGTCGCCAAATTTTTTTGGCCAATTTTACGACCTCTCATTTTTAAAAGTCGATTCCACAGCAACTAATAGAGCTTTGCGATCGCAATCACTTCCAGAATGTGCAAAAGATATTCTAGTTTCATAACAGAACAGCAGGGACCTGCCAAAGTTAAACCATTTGGCCAGGAGAGCCCTTTTATGCAGACTTTTGCCCGATTTCGATGCCCAAAATTTTTGCGATTTTCACAGAATTTTTTTCAAAAGCCGATTCCAAAGCAACTAATAGAGCTTTGCGATCGCAATCACTTCCAGAATCTGCCCCACGAAGTCTACTTTCATGATAAAGCACGAGGGACCTGCCAAAGTTAAACCATTTGGCCAGGAGAGCCCTTTTATGAAGGCATGTGCTCGATTTCGTCGCCAAATTTTTTTGGCCAATTTTACGCCCTCTCATTTTTAAAAGTCGATTCCACAGCAACTAATAGAGCTTTGCGATCGCAATCACTTCCAGAATGTGCAAAAGATATTCTAGTTTCATAACAGAACAGCAGGGACCTGCCAAAGTTAAACCATTTGGCCAGGAGAGCCCTTTTATGCAGACTTTTGCCATATTTCGATACCCAAAATTTTTGCGATTTTCACAGAATTTTTTTCAAAAGCCGATTCCAAAGCAACTAATAGAGCTTTGCGATCGCAATCACTTCCAGAATCTGCCCCACGAAGTCTACTTTCATGATAAAGCACGAGGGACCTGCCAAAGTTAAACCATTTGGCCAGGAGAGCCCTTTTATGAAGGCATGTGCTCGATTTCGTCGCCAAATTTTTTTGGCCAATTTTACGCCCTCTCATTTTTAAAAGTCGATTCCACAGCAACTAATAGAGCTTTGCGATCGCAATCACTTCCAGAATGTGCAAAAGATATTCTAGTTTCATAACAGAACAGCAGGGACCTGCCAAAGTTAAACCATTTGGCCAGGAGAGCCCTTTTATGCAGACTTTTGCCCGATTTCGATACCCAAAATTTTTGCGATTTTCACAGAATTTTTTTCAAAAGCCGACTCCAAAGCAACTAATAGAGCTTTGCGATCGCAATCACTTCCAGAATCTGCCCCACGAAGTCTACTTTCATGATAAAGCACGAGGGACCTGCCAAAGTTAAACCATTTGGCCAGGAGAGCCCTTTTATGAAGGCATGTGCTCGATTTCGTCGCCAAATTTTTTTGGCCAATTTTACGCCCTCTCATTTTTAAAAGTCGATTCCACAGCAACTAATAGAGCTTTGCGATCGCAATCACTTCCAGAATGTGCAAAAGATATTCTAGTTTCATAACAGAACAGCAGGGACCTGCCAAAGTTAAACCAATTGGCCAGGAGAGATCTTTTATGCAGACTTTTGCCATATTTCGATACCCAAAATTTTTGCGATTTTCACAGAATTTTTTTCAAAAGCCGATTCCAAAGCAACTAATAGAGCTTTGCGATCGCAATCACTTCCAGAATCTGCCCCACGAAGTCTACTTTCATGATAAAGCACGAGGGACCTGCCAAAGTTAAACCATTTGGCCAGGAGAGCCCTTTTATGAAGGCATGTGCTCGATTTCGT
The DNA here is from genome assembly GCA_963930645.1 of Salticus scenicus. Taxonomy (NCBI): domain Eukaryota; kingdom Metazoa; phylum Arthropoda; class Arachnida; order Araneae; family Salticidae; genus Salticus; species Salticus scenicus. The sequence goes on along the minus strand of CAWVNO010002143.1, from coordinate 661,411 downwards.
CGCCAAATTTTTTTGGCCAATTTTACGCCCTCTCATTTTTAAAAGTCGATTCCACAGCAACTAATAGAGCTTTGCGATCGCAATCACTTCCAGAATGTGCAAAAGATATTCTAGTTTCATAACAGAACAGCAGGGACCTGCCAAAGTTAAACCATTTGGCCAGGAGAGCCCTTTTATGCAGACTTTTGCCCGATTTCGATACCCAAAATTTTTGCGATTTTCACAGAATTTTTTTCAAAAGCCGATTCCAAAGCAACTAATAGAGCTTTCCGATCGCAATCACTTCCAGAATCTGCCCCACGAAGTCTACTTTCATGATAAAGCACGAGGGACCTGCCAAAGTTAAACCATTTGGCCAGGAGAGCCCTTTTATGAAGGCATGTGCTCGATTTCGTCGCCAAATTTTTTTGGCCAATTTTACGCCCTCTCATTTTTAAAAGTCGATTCCACAGCAACTAATAGAGCTTTGCGATCGCAATCACTTCCATAATGTGCAAAAGATATTCTAGTTTCATAACAGAACAGCAGGGACCTGCCAAAGTTAAACCATTTGGCCAGGAGAGCCCTTTTATGCAGACTTTTGCCTGATTTCGATACATAAAATTTTTGCGATTTTCACAGAATTTTTTTCAAAAGCTGATTCCAAAGCAACTAATAGAGCTTTGCGATCGCAATCACTTCCAGAATCTGCCCCACGAAGTCTACTTTCATGATAAAGCACGAGGGACCTGCCAAAGTTAAACCATTTGGCCAGGAGAGCCCTTTTATGAAGGCATGTGCTCGATTTCGTCGCCAAATTTTTTTGGCCAATTTTACGCCCTCTCATTTTTAAAAGTCGATTCCACAGCAACTAATAGAGCTTTGCGATCGCAATCACTTGCAGAATGTGCAAAAGATATTCTAGTTTCATAACAGAACAGCAGGGACCTGCCAAAGTTAAACCATTTGGCCAGGAGAGCCCTTTTATGCAGACTTTTGCCTGATTTCGATACATAAAATTTTTGCGATTTTCACAGAATTTTTTTCAAAAGCTGATTCCAAAGCAACTAATAGAGCTTTGCGATCGCAATCACTTCCAGAATCTGCCCCACGAAGTCTACTTTCATGATAAAGCACGAGGGACCTGCCAAAGTTAAACCATTTGGCCAGGAGAGCCCTTTTATGAAGGCATGTGCTCGATTTCGTCGCCAAATTTTTTTGGCCAATTTTACGCCCTCTCATTTTTAAAAGTCGATTCCACAGCAACTAATAGAGCTTTGCGATCGCAATCACTTGCAGAATGTGCAAAAGATATTCTAGTTTCATAACAGAACAGCAGGGACCTGCCAAAGTTAAACCATTTGGCCAGGAGAGCCCTTTTATGCAGACTTTTGCCCGATTTCGATACCCAAAATTTTTGCGATTTTCACAGAATTTTTTTCAAAAGCCGATTCCAAAGCAACTAATAGAGCTTTCCGATCGCAATCACTTCCAGAATCTGCCCCACGAAGTCTACTTTCATGATAAAGCACGAGGGACCTGCCAAAGTTAAACCATTTGGCCAGGAGAGCCCTTTTATGAAGGCATGTGCTCGATTTCGTCGCCAAATTTTTTTGGCCAATTTTACGCCCTCTCATTTTTAAAAGTCGATTCCACAGCAACTAATAGAGCTTTGCGATCGCAATCACTTCCATAATGTGCAAAAGATATTCTAGTTTCATAACAGAACAGCAGGGACCTGCCAAAGTTAAACCATTTGGCCAGGAGAGCCCTTTTATGCAGACTTTTGCCATATTTCGATACCCAAAATTTTTGCGATTTTCACAGAATTTTTTTCAAAAGCCGATTCCAAAGCAACTAATAGAGCTTTGCGATCGCAATCACTTCCAGAATCTGCCCCACGAAGTCTACTTTCATGATAAAGCACGAGGGACCTGCCAAAGTTAAACCATTTGGCCAGGAGAGCCCTTTTATGAAGGCATGTGCTCGATTTCGTCGCCAAATTTTTTTGGCCAATTTTACGCCCTCTCATATTTAAAAGTCGATTCCACAGCAACTAATAGAGCTTTGCGATCGCAATCACTTCTAGAATGTGCAAAAGATATTCTAGTTTCATAACAGAACAGCAGGGACCTGCCAAAGTTAAACCATTTGGCCAGGAGAGCCCTTTTATGCAGACTTTTGCCCGATTTCGATACCCAAAATTTTTGCGATTTTCACAGAATTTTTTTCAAAAGCCGATTCCAAAGCAACTAATAGAGCTTTGCGATCGCAATCACTTCCAGAATCTGCCCCACGAAGTCTACTTTCATGATAAAGCACGAGGGACCTGCCAAAGTTAAACCATTTGGCCAGGAGAGCCCTTTTATGAAGGCATGTGCTCGATTTCGTCGCCAAATTTTTTTGGCCAATTTTACGCCCTCTCATTTTTAAGAGTCGATTCCACAGCAACTAATAGAGCTTTGCGATCGCAATCACTTCCAGAATGTGCAAAAGATATTCTAGTTTCATAACAGAACAGCAGGGACCTGCCAAAGTTAAACCATTTGGCCAGGAGAGCCCTTTTATGCAGACTTTTGCCATATTTCGATACCCAAAATTTTTGCGATTTTCACAGAATTTTTTTCAAAAGCCGATTCCAAAGCAACTAATAGAGCTTTGCGATCGCAATCACTTCCAGAATCTGCCCCACGAAGTCTACTTTCATGATAAAGCACGAGGGACCTGCCAAAGTTAAACCATTTGGCCAGGAGAGCCCTTTTATGAAGGCATGTGCTCGATTTCGTCGCCAAATTTTTTTGGCCAATTTTACGCCCTCTCATTTTTAAAAGTCGATTCCACAGCAACTAATAGAGCTTTGCGATCGCAATCACTTCCAGAATGTGCAAAAGATATTCTAGTTTCATAACAGAACAGCAGGGACCTGCCAAAGTTAAACCATTTGGCCAGGAGAGCCCTTTTATGCAGACTTTTGCCCGATTTCGATGCCCAAAATTTTTGCGATTTTCACAGAATTTTTTTCAAAAGCCGATTCCAAAGCAACTAATAGAGCTTTGCGATCGCAATCACTTCCAGAATCTGCCCCACGAAGTCTACTTTCATGATAAAGCACGAGGGACCTGCCAAAGTTAAACCATTTGGCCAGGAGAGCCCTTTTATGAAGGCATGTGCTCGATTTCGTCGCCAAATTTTTTTGGCCAATTTTACGCCCTCTCATTTTTAAAAGTCGATTCCACAGCAACTAATAGAGCTTTGCGATCGCAATCACTTCCAGAATGTGCAAAAGATATTCTAGTTTCATAACAGAACAGCAGGGACCTGCCAAAGTTAAACCATTTGGCCAGGAGAGCCCTTTTATGCAGACTTTTGCCATATTTCGATACCCAAAATTTTTGCGATTTTCACAGAATTTTTTTCAACAGCCGATTCCAAAGCAACTAATAGAGCTTTGCGATCGCAATCACTTCCAGAATCTGCCCCACGAAGTCTACTTTCATGATAAAGCACGAGGGACCTGCCAAAGTTAAACCATTTGGCCAGGAGAGCCCTTTTATGAAGGCATGTGCTCGATTTCGTCGCCAAATTTTTTTGGCCAATTTTACGCCCTCTCATTTTTAAAAGTCGATTCCACAGCAACTAATAGAGCTTTGCGATCGCAATCACTTCCAGAATGTGCAAAAGATATTCTAGTTTCATAACAGAACAGCAGGGACCTGCCAAAGTTAAACCATTTGGCCAGGAGAGCCCTTTTATGCAGACTTTTGCCCGATTTCGATACCCAAAATTTTTGCGATTTTCACAGAATTTTTTTCAAAAGCCGACTCCAAAGCAACTAATAGAGCTTTGCGATCGCAATCACTTCCAGAATCTGCCCCACGAAGTCTACTTTTGATAAAGCACGAGGGACCTGCCAAAGTTAAACCATTTGGCCAGGAGAGCCCTTTTATGAAGGCATGTGCTCGATTTCGTCGCCAAATTTTTTTGGCCAATTTTACGCCCTCTCATTTTTAAAAGTCGATTCCACAGCAACTAATAGAGCTTTGCGATCGCAATCACTTCCAGAATGTGCAAAAGATATTCTAGTTTCATAACAGAACAGCAGGGACCTGCCAAAGTTAAACCATTTGGCCAGGAGAGCCCTTTTATGCAGACTTTTGCCATATTTCGATACCCAAAATTTTTGCGATTTTCACAGAATTTTTTTCAAAAGCCGATTCCAAAGCAACTAATAGAGCTTTGCGATCGCAATCACTTCCAGAATCTGCCCCACGAAGTCTACTTTCATGATAAAGCACGAGGGACCTGCCAAAGTTAAACCATTTGGCCAGGAGAGCCCTTTTATGAAGGCATGTGCTCGATTTCGTCGCCAAATTTTTTTGGCCAATTTTACGCCCTCTCATTTTTAAAAGTCGATTCCACAGCAACTAATAGAGCTTTGCGATCGCAATCACTTCCAGAATGTGCAAAAGATATTCTAGTTTCATAACAGAACAGCAGGGACCTGCCAAAGTTAAACCATTTGGCCAGGAGAGCCCTTTTATGCAGACTTTTGCCCGATTTCGATACCCAAAATTTTTGCGATTTTCACAGAATTTTTTTCAAAAGCCGATTCCAAAGCAACTAATAGAGCTTTCCGATCGCAATCACTTCCAGAATCTGCCCCACGAAGTCTACATTCATGATAAAGCACGAGGGACCTGCCAAAGTTAAACCATTTGGCCAGGAGAGCCCTTTTATGAAGGCATGTGCTCGATTTCTTCGCCAAATATTTACTGGCCAATTTTACGCCCTCTCATTTTTAAAAGTCGATTCCACAGCAACTAATAGAGCTTTGCGATCGCAATCACTTCCATAATGTGCAAAAGATATTCTAGTTTCATAACAGAACAGCAGGGACCTGCCAAAGTTAAACCATTTGGCCAGGAGAGCCCTTTTATGCAGACTTTTGCCTGATTTCGATACCCAAAATTTTTGCGATTTTCACAGAATTTTTTTCAAAAGCTGATTCCAAAGCAACTAATAGAGCTTTGCGATCGCAATCACTTCCAGAATCTGCCCCACGAAGTCTACTTTCATGATAAAGCACGAGGGACCTGCCAAAGTTAAACCATTTGGCCAGGAGAGCCCTTTTATGAAGGCATGTGCTCGATTTCGTCGCCAAATTTTTTTGGCCAATTTTACGCCCTCTCATTTTTAAAAGTCGATTCCACAGCAACTAATAGAGCTTTGCGATCGCAATCACTTCCAGAATGTGCAAAAGATATTCTAGTTTCATAACAGAACAGCAGGGACCTGCCAAAGTTAAACCATTTGGCCAGGAGAGCCCTTTTATGCAGACTTTTGCCCGAATTCGACACCCAAAATTTTTGCGATTTTCACAGAATTTTTTTCAAAAGCCGATTCCAAAGCAACTAATAGAGCTTTGCGATCGCAATCACTTCCAGAATCTGCCCCACGAAGTCTACTTTCATGATAAAGCACGAGGGACCTGCCAAAGTTAAACCATTTGGCCAGGAGAGCCCTTTTATGAAGGCATGTGCTCGATTTCGTCGCCAAATTTTTTTGGCCAATTTTACGCCCTCTCATTTTTAAAAGTCGATTCCACAGCAACTAATAGAGCTTTGCGATCGCAATCACTTCCAGAATGTGGAAAAGATATTCTAGTTTCATAACAGAACAGCAGGGACCTGCCAAAGTTAAACCATTTGGCCAGGAGAGCCCTTTTATGCAGACTTTTGCCATATTTCGATACCCAAAATTTTTCGATTTTCACAGAATTTTTTTCAAAAGCCGATTCCAAAGCAACTAATAGAGCTTTGCGATCGCAATCACTTCCAGAATCTGCCCCACGAAGTCTACTTTCATGATAAAGCACGAGGGACCTGCCAAAGTTAAACCATTTGGCCAGGAGAGCCCTATTATGAAGGCATGTGCTCGATTTCGTCGCCAAATTTTTTTGGCCAATTTTACGCCCTCTCATTTTTAAAAGTCGATTCCACAGCAACTAATAGAGCTTTGCGATCGCAATCACTTCCAGAATGTGCAAAAGATATTCTAGTTTCATAACAGAACAGCAGGGACCTGCCAAAGTTAAACCATTTGGCCAGGAGAGCCCTTTTATGCAGACTTTTGCCATATTTCGATACCCAAAATTTTTGCGATTTTCACAGAATTTTTTTCAAAAGCCGATTCCAAAGCAACTAATAGAGCTTTGCGATCGCAATCACTTCCAGAATCTGCCCCATGAAGTCTACTTTCATGATAAAGCACGAGGGACCTGCCAAAGTTAAACCATTTGGCCAGGAGAGCCCTTTTATGAAGGCATGTGCTCGATTTCGTCGCCAAATTTTTTTGGCCAATTTTACGCCCTCTCATTTTTAAAAGTCGATTCCACAGCAACTAATAGAGCTTTGCGATCGCAATCACTTCCAGAATGTGCAAAAGATATTCTAGTTTCATAACAGAACAGCAGGGACCTGCCAAAGTTAAACCATTTGGCAAGGAGAGCCCTTTTATGCAGACTTTTGCCCGATTTCGATACCCAAAATTTTTGCGATTTTCACAGAATTTTTTTCAAAAGCCGATTCCAAAGCAACTAATAGAGCTTTGCGATCGCAATCACTTCCAGAATCTGCCCCATGAAGTCTACTTTCATGATAAAGCACGAGGGACCTGCCAAAGTTAAACCATTTGGCCAGGAGAGCCCTTTTATGAAGGCATGTGCTCGATTTCGTCGCCAAATTTTTTTGGCCAATTTTACGCCCTCTCATTTTTAAAAGTCGATTCCACAGCAACTAATAGAGCTTTGCGATCGCAATCACTTCCAGAATCTGCCCCATGAAGTCTACTTTCATGATAAAGCACGAGGGACCTGCCAAAGTTAAACCATTTGGCCAGGAGAGCCCTTTTATGAAGGCATGTGCTCGATTTCGTCGCCAAATTTTTTTGGCCAATTTTACGCCCTCTCATTTTTAAAAGTCGATTCCACAGCAACTAATAGAGCTTTGCGATCGCAATCACTTCCAGAATGTGCAAAAGATATTCTAGTTTCATAACAGAACAGCAGGGACCTGCCAAAGTTAAACCATTTGGCCAGGAGAGCCCTTTTATGCAGACTTTTGCCCGATTTCGACACCCAAAATTTTTGCGATTTTCACAGAATTTTTTTCAAAAGCCGATTCCAAAGCAACTAATAGAGCTTTGCGATCGCAATCACTTCCAGAATCTGCCCCACGAAGTCTACTTTCATGATAAAGCACGAGGGACCTGCCAAAGTTAAACCATTTGGCCAGGAGAGCCCTTTTATGAAGGCATGTGCTCGATTTCGTCGCCAAATTTTTTTGGCCAATTTTACGCCCTCTTATTTTTAAAAGTCGATTCCACAGCAACTAATAGAGCTTTGCGATCGCAATCACTTCCAGAATGTGCAAAAGATATTCTAGTTTCATAACAGAACAGCAGGGACCTGCCAAAGTTAAACCATTTGGCCAGGAGAGCCCTTTTATGCAGACTTTTGCCATATTTCGATACCCAAAATTTTTGCGATTTTCACAGAATTTTTTTCAAAAGCCGATTCCAAAGCAACTAATAGAGCTTTGCGATCGCAATCACTTCCAGAATCTGCCCCACGAAGTCTACTTTCATGATAAAGCACGAGGGACCTGCCAAAGTTAAACCATTTGGCCAGGAGAGCCCTTTTATGAAGGGATGTGCTCGATTTCGTCGCCAAATTTTTTTGGCCAATTTTACGCCCTCTCATTTTTAAAAGTCGATTCCACAGCAACTAATAGAGCTTTGTGATCGCAATCACTTCCAGAATGTGCAAAAGATATTCTAGTTTCATAACAGAACAGCAGGGACCTGCCAAAGTTAAACCATTTGGCCAGGAGAGCCCTTTTATGCAGACTTTTGCCCGATTTCGATACCCAAAATTTTTGCGATTTTCACAGAATTTTTTTCAAAAGCCGATTCCAAAGCAACTAATAGAGCTTTGCGATCGCAATCACTTCCAGAATCTGCCCCACGAAGTCTACTTTCATGATAAAGCACGAGGGACCTGCCAAAATTAAACCATTTGGCCAGGAGAGCCCTTTTATGAAGGCATGTGCTCGATTTCGTCGCCAAATTTTTTTGGCCAATTTTACGCCCTCTCATTTTTAAAAGTCGATTCCACAGCAACTAATAGAGCTTTGCGATCGCAATCACTTCCAGAATGTGCAAAAGATATTCTAGTTTCATAACAGAACAGCAGGGACCTGCCAAAGTTAAACCATTTGGCCAGGAGAGCCCTTTTATGCAGACTTTTGCCATATTTCGATACCCAAAATTTTTGCGATTTTCACAGAATTTTTTTCAAAAGCCGATTCCAAAGCAACTAATAGAGCTTTGCGATCGCAATCACTTCCAGAATCTGCCCCACGAAGTCTACTTTCATGATAAAGCACGAGGGACCTGCCAAAGTTAAACCATTTGGCCAGGAGAGCCCTTTTATGAAGGCATGTGCTCGATTTCGTCGCCAAATTTTTTTGGCCAATTTTACGTCCTCTCATTTTTAAAAGTCGATTCCACAGCAACTAATAGAGCTTTGCGATCGCAATCACTTCCAGAATGTGCAAAAGATATTCTAGTTTCATAACAGAACAGCAGGGACCTGCCAAAGTTAAACCATTTGGCCAGGAGAGCCCTTTTATGCAGACTTTTGCCCGATTTCGATACCCAAAATTTTTGCGATTTCACAGAATTTTTTTCAAAAGCCGATTCCAAAGCAACTAATAGAGCTTTGCGATCGCAATCACTTCCAGAATCTGCCCCACGAAGTGTACTTTCATGATAAAGCACGAGGGACCTGCCAAAGTTAAACCATTTGGCCAGGAGAGCCCTTTTATGAAGGCATGTGCTCTATTTCGTCGCCAAATTTTTTTGGCCAATTTTACGCCCTCTCATTTTTAAAAGTCGATTCCACAGCAACTAATAGAGCTTTGCGATCGCAATCACTTCCAGAATGTGCAAAAGATATTCTAGTTTCATAACAGAACAGCAGGGACCTGCCAAAGTTAAACCATTTGGCCAGGAGAGCCCTTTTATGCAGACTTTTGCCATATTTCGATACCCAAAATTTTTGCGATTTTCACAGAATTTTTTTCAAAAGCCGATTCCAAAGCAACTAATAGAGCTTTGCGATCGCAATCACTTCCAGAATCTGCCCCACGAAGTCTACTTTCATGATAAAGCACGAGGGACCTGCCAAAGTTAAACCATTTGGCCAGGAGAGCCCTTTTATGAAGGCATGTGCTCGATTTCGTCGCCAAATTTTTTTGGCCAATTTTACGCCCTCTCATTTTTAAAAGTCGATTCCACAGCAACTAATAGAGCTTTGCGATCGCAATCACTTCTAGAATGTGCAAAAGATATTCTAGTTTCATAACAGAACAGCAGGGACCTGCCAAAGTTAAACCATTTGGCCAGGAGAGCCCTTTTATGCAGACTTTTGCCCGATTTCGATACCCAAAATTTTTGCGATTTTCACAGAATTTTTTTCAAAAGCCGATTCCAAAGCAACTAATAGAGCTTTGCGATCGCAATCACTTCCAGAATCTGCCCCACGAAGTCTACTTTCATGATAAAGCACGAGGGACCTGCCAAAGTTAAACCATTTGGCCAGGAGAGCCCTTTTATGAAGGCATGTGCTCGATTTCGTCGCCAAATTTTTTTGGCCAATTTTACGCCCTCTCATTTTTAAAAGTCGATTCCACAGCAACTAATAGAGCTTTGCGATCGCAATCACTTCCAGAATGTGCAAAAGATATTCTAGTTTCATAACAGAACAGCAGGGACCTGCCAAAGTTAAACCATTTGGCCAGGAGAGCCCTTTTATGCAGAATTTTGCCATATTTCGATACCCAAAATTTTTGCGATTTTCACAGAATTTTTTTCAAAAGCCGATTCCAAAGCAACTAATAGAGCTTTGCGATCGCAATCACTTCCAGAATCTGCCCCACGAAGTCTACTTTCATGATAAAGCACGAGGGACCTGCCAAAGTTAAACCATTTGGCCAGGAGAGCCCTTTTATGAAGGCATGTGCTCGATTTCGTCGCCAAATTTTTTTGGCCAATTTTACGCCCTCTCATTTTTAAAAGTCGATTCCACAGCAACTAATAGAGCTTTGCGATCGCAATCACTTCCAGAATGTGCAAAAGATATTCTAGTTTCATAACAGAACAGCAGGGACCTGCCAAAGTTAAACCATTTGGCCAGGAGAGCCCTTTTATGCAGACTTTTGCCCGATTTCGATGCCCAAAATTTTTGCGATTTTCACAGAATTTTTTTCAAAAGCCGATTCCAAAGCAACTAATAGAGCTTTGCGATCGCAATCACTTCCAGAATCTGCCCCACGAAGTCTACTTTCATGATAAAGCACGAGGGACCTGCCAAAGTTAAACCATTTGGCCAGGAGAGCCCTTTTATGAAGGCATGTGCTCGATTTCGTCGCCAAATTTTTTTGGCCAATTTTACGCCCTCTCATTTTTAAAAGTCGATTCCACAGCAACTAATAGAGCTTTGCGATCGCAATCACTTCCAGAATGTGCAAAAGATATTCTAGTTTCATAACAGAACAGCAGGGACCTGCCAAAGTTAAACCATTTGGCCAGGAGAGCCCTTTTATGCAGACTTTTGCCATATTTCGATACCCAAAATTTTTGCGATTTTCACAGAATTTTTTTCAAAAGCCGATTCCAAAGCAACTAATAGAGCTTTGCGATCGCAATCACTTCCAGAATCTGCCCCACGAAGTCTACTTTCATGATAAAGCACGAGGGACCTGCCAAAGTTAAACCATTATGCCAGGAGAGCCCTTTTATGAAGGCATGTGCTCGATTTCGTCGCCAAATTTTTTTGGCCAATTTTACGCCCTCTCATTTTTAAAAGTCGATTCCACAGCAACTAATAGAGCTTTGCGATCGCAATCACTTCCAGAATGTGCAAAAGATATTCTAGTTTCATAACAGAACAGCAGGGACCTGCCAAAGTTAAACCATTTGGCCAGGTGAGCCCTTTTATGCAGACTTTTGCCATATTTCGATACCCAAAATTTTTGCGATTTTCACAGAATATTTTTCAAAAGCCGATTCCAAAGCAACTAATAGAGCTTTGCGATCGCAATCACTTCCAGAATCTGCCCCACGAAGTCTACTTTCATGATAAAGCACGAGGGACCTGCCAAAGTTAAACCATTTGGCCAGGAGAGCCCTTTTATGAAGGCATGTGCTCGATTTCGTCGCCAAATTTTTTTGGCCAATTTTACGCCCTCTCATTTTTAAAAGTCGATTCCACAGCAACTAATAGAGCTTTGCGATCGCAATCACTTCCAGAATGTGCAAAAGATATTCTAGTTTCATAACAGAACAGCAGGGACCTGCCAAAGTTAAACCATTTGTCCAGGAGAGCCCTTTTATGCAGACTTTTGCCCGATTTCGATACCCAAAAGTTTTGCGATTTTCACAGAATTTTTTTCAAAAGCCGATTCCAAAGCAACTAATAGAGCTTTGCGATCGCAATCACTTCCAGAATCTGCCCCACGAAGTCTACTTTCATGATAAAGCGCGAGGGACCTGCCAATGTTAAACCATTTGGCCAGGAGAGCCCTTTTATGAAGGCATGTGCTCGATTTCGTCGCCAATTTTTTTTGGCCAATTTTACGCCCTCTCATTTTTAAAAGTCGATTCCACAGCAACTAATAGAGCTTTGCGATCGCAATCACTTCCAAAATGTGCAAAAGATATTCTAGTTTCATAACAGAACAGCAGGGACCTGCCAAAGTTAAACCATTTGGCCAGGAGAGCCCTTTTATGCAGACTTTTGCCATATTTCGATACCCAAAATTTTTGCGATTTTCACAGAATTTTTTTCAAAAGCCGATTCCAAAGCAACTAATAGAGCTTTGCGATCGCAATCACTTCCAGAATCTGCCCCACGAAGTCTACTTTCATGATAAAGCACGAGGGACCTGCCAAAGTTAAACCATTTGGCCAGGAGAGCCCTTTTATGAAGGCATGTGCTCGATTTCGTCGCCAAATTTTTTTGGCCAATTTTACGCCCTCTCATTTTTAAAAGTCGATTCCACAGCAACTAATAGAGCTTTGCGATCGCAATCACTTCCAGAATGTGCAAAAGATATTCTAGTTTCATAACAGAACAGCAGGGACCTGCCAAAGTTAAACCATTTGGCCAGGAGAGCCCTTTTATGCAGACTTTTGCCCGATTTCGATACCCAAAAGTTTTGCGATTTTCACAGAATTTTTTTCAAAAGCCGATTCCAAAGCAACTAATAGAGCTTTGCGATCGCAATCACTTCCAGAATCTGCCCCACGAAGTCTACTTTCATGATAAAGCACGAGGGACCTGCCAAAGTTAAACCATTTGGCCAGGAGAGCCCTTTTATGAAGGCATGTGCTCGATTTCGTCGCCAAATTTTTTTGGCCAATTTTACGCCCTCTCATTTTTAAAAGTCGATTCCACAGCAACTAATAGAGCTTTGCGATCGCAATCACTTCCAGAATGTGCAAAAGATATTCTAGTTTCATAACAGAACAGCAGGGACCTGCCAAAGTTAAACCATTTGGCCAGGAGAGCCCTTTTATGCAGACTTTTGCCCGAATTCGACACCCAAAATTTTTGCGATTTTCACAGAATTTTTTTCAAAAGCCGATTCCAAAGCAACTAATAGAGCTTTGCGATCGCAATCACTTCCAGAATCTGCCCCACGAAGTCTACTTTCATGATAAAGCACGAGGGACCTGCCAAAGTTAAACCATTTGGCCAGGAGAGCCCTTTTATGAAGGCATGTGCTCGATTTCGTCGCCAAATTTTTTTGGCCAATTTTACGCCCTCTCATTTTTAAAAGTCGATTCCACAGCAACTAATAGAGCTTTGCGATCGCAATCACTTCCAGAATGCGCAAAAGATATTCTAGTTTCATAACAGAACAGCAGGGACCTGCCAAAGTTAAACCATTTGGCCAGGAGAGCCCTTTTATGCAGACTTTTGCCCGATTTCGATGCCCAAAATTTTTGCGATTTTCACAGAATTTTTTTCAAAAGCCGATTCCAAAGCAACTAATAGAGCTTTGCGATCGCAATCACTTCCAGAATCTGCCCCACGAAGTCTACTTTCATGATAAAGCACGAGGGACCTGCCAAAGTTAAACCATTTGGCCAGGAGAGCCCTTTTATGAAGGCATGTGCTCGATTTCGTCGCCAAATTTTTTTGGCCAATTTTACGCCCTCTCATTTTTAAAAGTCGATTCCACAGCAACTAATAGAGCTTTGCGATCGCAATCACTTCCAGAATGTGCAAAAGATATTCTAGTTTCATAACAGAACAGCAGGGACCTGCCAAAGTTAAACCATTTGGCCAGGAGAGCCCTTTTATGCAGACTTTTGCCCGATTTCGATACCCAAAAGTTTTGCGATTTTCACAGAATTTTTTTCAAAAGCCGATTCCAAAGCAACTAATAGAGCTTTGCGATCGCAATCACTTCCAGAATCTGCCCCACGAAGTCTACTTTCATGATAAAGCACGAGGGACCTGCCAAAGTTAAACCATTTGGCCAGGAGAGCCCTTTTATGAAGGCATGTGCTCGATTTCGTCGCCAAATTTTTTTGGCCAATTTTACGCCCTCTCATTTTTAAAAGTCGATTCCACAGCAACTAATAGAGCTTTGCGATCGCAATCACTTCCAGAATGTGCAAAAGATATTCTAGTTTCATAACAGAACAGCAGGGACCTGCCAAAGTTAAACCATTTGGCCAGGAGAGCCCTTTTATGCAGACTTTTGCCCGAATTCGACACCCAAAATTTTTGCGATTTTCACAGAATTTTTTTCAAAAGCCGATTCCAAAGCAACTAATAGAGCTTTGCGATCGCAATCACTTCCAGAATCTGCCCCACGAAGTCTACTTTCATGATAAAGCACGAGGGACCTGCCAAAGTTAAACCATTTGGCCAGGAGAGCCCTTTTATGAAGGCATGTGCTCGATTTCGTCGCCAAATTTTTTTGGCCAATTTTACGCCCTCTCATTTTTAAAAGTCGATTCCACAGCAACTAATAGAGCTTTGCGATCGCAATCACTTCCAGAATGCGCAAAAGATATTCTAGTTTCATAACAGAACAGCAGGGACCTGCCAAAGTTAAACCATTTGGCCAGGAGAGCCCTTTTATGCAGACTTTTGCCCGATTTCGATGCCCAAAATTTTTGCGATTTTCACAGAATTTTTTTCAAAAGCCGATTCCAAAGCAACTAATAGAGCTTTGCGATCGCAATCACTTCCAGAATCTGCCCCACGAAGTCTACTTTCATGATAAAGCACGAGGGACCTGCCAAAGTTAAACCATTTGGCCAGGAGAGCCCTTTTATGAAGGCATGTGCTCGATTTCGTCGCCAAATTTTTTTGGCCAATTTTACGCCCTCTCATTTTTAAAAGTCGATTCCACAGCAACTAATAGAGCTTTGCGATCGCAATCACTTCCAGAATGTGCAAAAGATATTCTAGTTTCATAACAGAACAGCAGGGACCTGCCAAAGTTAAACCATTTGGCCAGGAGAGCCCTTTTATGCAGACTTTTGCCATATTTCGATACCCAAAATTTTTGCGATTTTCACAGAATTTTTTTCAACAGCCGATTCCAAAGCAACTAATAGAGCTTTGCGATCGCAATCACTTCCAGAATCTGCCCCACGAAGTCTACTTTCATGATAAAGCACGAGGGACCTGCCAAAGTTAAACCATTTGGCCAGGAGAGCCCTTTTATGAAGGCATGTGCTCGATTTCGTCGCCAAATTTTTTTGGCCAATTTTACGCCCTCTCATTTTTAAAAGTCGATTCCACAGCAACTAATAGAGCTTTGCGATCGCAATCACTTCCAGAATGTGCAAAAGATATTCTAGTTTCATAACAGAACAGCAGGGACCTGCCAAAGTTAAACCATTTGGCCAGGAGAGCCCTTTTATGCAGACTTTTGCCCGATTTCGATACCCAAAATTTTTGCGATTTTCACAGAATTTTTTTCAAAAGCCGACTCCAAAGCAACTAATAGAGCTTTGCGATCGCAATCACTTCCAGAATCTGCCCCACGAAGTCTACTTTTGATAAAGCACGAGGGACCTGCCAAAGTTAAACCATTTGGCCAGGAGAGCCCTTTTATGAAGGCATGTGCTCGATTTCGTCGCCAAATTTTTTTGGCCAATTTTACGCCCTCTCATTTTTAAAAGTCGATTCCACAGCAACTAATAGAGCTTTGCGATCGCAATCACTTCCAGAATGTGCAAAAGATATTCTAGTTTCATAACAGAACAGCAGGGACCTGCCAAAGTTAAACCATTTGGCCAGGAGAGCCCTTTTATGCAGACTTTTGCCATATTTCGATACCCAAAATTTTTGCGATTTTCACAGAATTTTTTTCAAAAGCCGATTCCAAAGCAACTAATAGAGCTTTGCGATCGCAATCACTTCCAGAATCTGCCCCACGAAGTCTACTTTCATGATAAAGCACGAGGGACCTGCCAAAGTTAAACCATTTGGCCAGGAGAGCCCTTTTATGAAGGCATGTGCTCGATTTCGTCGCCAAATTTTTTTGGCCAATTTTACGCCCTCTCATTTTTAAAAGTCGATTCCACAGCAACTAATAGAGCTTTGCGATCGCAATCACTTCCAGAATGTGCAAAAGATATTCTAGTTTCATAACAGAACAGCAGGGACCTGCCAAAGTTAAACCATTTGGCCAGGAGAGCCCTTTTATGCAGACTTTTGCCCGATTTCGATACCCAAAATTTTTGCGATTTTCACAGAATTTTTTTCAAAAGCCGATTCCAAAGCAACTAATAGAGCTTTCCGATCGCAATCACTTCCAGAATCTGCCCCACGAAGTCTACTTTCATGATAAAGCACGAGGGACCTGCCAAAGTTAAACCATTTGGCCAGGAGAGCCCTTTTATGAAGGCATGTGCTCGATTTCGTCGCCAAATTTTTTTGGCCAATTTTACGCCCTCTCATTTTTAAAAGTCGATTCCACAGCAACTAATAGAGCTTTGCGATCGCAATCACTTCCATAATGTGCAAAAGATATTCTAGTTTCATAACAGAACAGCAGGGACCTGCCAAAGTTAAACCATTTGGCCAGGAGAGCCCTTTTATGCAGACTTTTGCCTGATTTCGATACCCAAAATTTTTGCGATTTTCACAGGATTTTTTTCAAAAGCTGATTCCAAAGCAACTAATAGAGCTTTGCGATCGCAATCACTTCCAGAATCTGCCCCACGAAGTCTACTTTCATGATAAAGCACGAGGGACCTGCCAAAGTTAAACCATTTGGCCAGGAGAGCCCTTTTATGAAGGCATGTGCTCGATTTCGTCGCCAAATTTTTTTGGCCAATTTTACGCCCTCTCATTTTTAAAAGTCGATTCCACAGCAACTAATAGAGCTTTGCGATCGCAATCACTTCCAGAATGTGCAAAAGATATTCTAGTTTCATAACAGAACAGCAGGGACCTGCCAAAGTTAAACCATTTGGCCAGGAGAGCCCTTTTATGCAGACTTTTGCCCGAATTCGACACCCAAAATTTTTGCGATTTTCACAGAATTTTTTTCAAAAGCCGATTCCAAAGCAACTAATAGAGCTTTGCGATCGCAATCACTTCCAGAATCTGCCCCACGAAGTCTACTTTCATGATAAAGCACGAGGGACCTGCCAAAGTTAAACCATTTGGCCAGGAGAGCCCTTTTATGAAGGCATGTGCTCGATTTCGTCGCCAAATTTTTTTGGCCAATTTTACGCCCTCTCATTTTTAAAAGTCGATTCCACAGCAACTAATAGAGCTTTGCGATCGCAATCACTTCCAGAATGTGGAAAAGATATTCTAGTTTCATAACAGAACAGCAGGGACCTGCCAAAGTTAAACCATTTGGCCAGGAGAGCCCTTTTATGCAGACTTTTGCCATATTTCGATACCCAAAATTTTTCGATTTTCACAGAATTTTTTTCAAAAGCCGATTCCAAAGCAACTAATAGAGCTTTGCGATCGCAATCACTTCCAGAATCTGCCCCACGAAGTCTACTTTCATGATAAAGCACGAGGGACCTGCCAAAGTTAAACCATTTGGCCAGGAGAGCCCTATTATGAAGGCATGTGCTCGATTTCGTCGCCAAATTTTTTTGGCCAATTTTACGCCCTCTCATTTTTAAAAGTCGATTCCACAGCAACTAATAGAGCTTTGCGATCGCAATCACTTCCAGAATGTGCAAAAGATATTCTAGTTTCATAACAGAACAGCAGGGACCTGCCAAAGTTAAACCATTTGGCCAGGAGAGCCCTTTTATGCAGACTTTTGCCATATTTCGATACCCAAAATTTTTGCGATTTTCACAGAATTTTTTTCAAAAGCCGATTCCAAAGCAACTAATAGAGCTTTGCGATCGCAATCACTTCCAGAATCTGCCCCATGAAGTCTACTTTCATGATAAAGCACGAAGGACCTGCCAAAGTTAAACCATTTGGCCAGGAGAGCCCTTTTATGAAGGCATGTGCTCGATTTCGTCGCCAAATTTTTTTGGCCAATTTTACGCCCTCTCATTTTTAAAAGTCGATTCCACAGCAACTAATAGAGCTTTGCGATCGCAATCACTTCCAGAATGTGCAAAAGATATTCTAGTTTCATAATAGAACAGCAGGGACCTGCCAAAGTTAAACCATTTGGCAAGGAGAGCCCTTTTATGCAGACTTTTGCCCGATTTCGATACCCAAAATTTTTGCGATTTTCACAGAATTTTTTTCAAAAGCCGATTCCAAAGCAACTAATAGAGCTTTGCGATCGCAATCACTTCCAGAATCTGCCCCATGAAGTCTACTTTCATGATAAAGCACGAGGGACCTGCCAAAGTTAAACCATTTGGCCAGGAGAGCCCTTTTATGAAGGCATGTGCTCGATTTCGTCGCCAAATTTTTTTGGCCAATTTTACGCCCTCTCATTTTTAAAAGTCGATTCCACAGCAACTAATAGAGCTTTGCGATCGCAATCACTTCCAGAATGTGCAAAAGATATTCTAGTTTCATAACAGAACAGCAGGGACCTGCCAAAGTTAAACCATTTGGCAAGGAGAGCCCTTTTATGCAGACATTTGCCCGATTTCGATACCCAAAATTTTTGCGATTTTCACAGAATTTTTTTCAAAAGCCGATTCCAAAGCAACTAATAGAGCTTTCCGATCGGAATCACTTCCAGAATCTGCCCCACGAAGTCTACTTTCATGATAAAGCACGAGGGACCTGCCAAAGTTAAACCATTTGGCCAGGAGAGCCCTTTTATGAAGGCATGTGCTCGATTTCGTCGCCAAATTTTTTTGGCCAATTTTACGCCCTCTCATTTTTAAAAGTCGATTCCACAGCAACTAATAGAGCTTTGCGATCGCAATCACTTCCAGAATGTGCAAAAGATATTCTAGTTTCATAACAGAACAGCAGGGACCTGCCAAAGTTAAACCATTTGGCCAGGAGAGCCCTTTTATGCAGACTTTTGCCCGATTTCGACACCCAAAATTTTTGCGATTTTCACAGAATTTTTTTCAAAAGCCGATTCCAAAGCAACTAATAGAGCTTTGCGATCGCAATCACTTCCAGAATCTGCCCCACGAAGTCTACTTTCATGATAAAGCACGAGGGACCTGCCAAAGTTAAACCATTTGGCCAGGAGAGCCCTTTTATGAAGGCATGTGCTCGATTTCGTCGCCAAATTTTTTTGGCCAATTTTACGCCCTCTCATTTTTAAAAGTCGATTCCACAGCAACTAATAGAGCTTTGCGATCGCAATCACTTCCAGAATGTGCAAAAGATATTCTAGTTTCATAACAGAACAGCAGGGACCTGCCAAAGTTAAACCATTTGGCCAGGAGAGCCCTTTTATGCAGACTTTTGCCATATTTCGATACCCAAAATTTTTGCGATTTTCACAGAATTTTTTTCAAAAGCCGATTCCAAAGCAACTAATAGAGCTTTGCGATCGCAATCACTTCCAGAATCTGCCCCACGAAGTCTACTTTCATGATAAAGCACGAGGGACCTGCCAAAGTTAAACCATTTGGCCAGGAGAGCCCTTTTATGAAGGCATGTGCTCGATTTCGTCGCCAAATTTTTTTGGCCAATTTTACGCCCTCTCATTTTTAAAAGTCGATTCCACAGCAACTAATAGAGCTTTGCGATCGCAATCACTTCCAGAATGTGCAAAAGATATTCTAGTTTCATAACAGAACAGCAGGGACCTGCCAAAGTTAAACCATTTGGCCAGGAGAGCCCTTTTATGCAGACTTTTGCCCGAATTCGACACCCAAAATTTTTGCGATTTTCACAGAATTTTTTTCAAAAGCCGATTCCAAAGCAACTAATAGAGCTTTGCGATCGCAATCACTTCCAGAATCTGCCCCACGAAGTCTACTTTCATGATAAAGCACGAGGGACCTGCCAAAGTTAAACCATTTGGCCAGGAGAGCCCTTTTATGAAGGCATGTGCTCGATTTCGTCGCCAAATTTTTTTGGCCAATTTTACGCCCTCTCATTTTTAAAAGTCGATTCCACAGCAACTAATAGAGCTTTGCGATCGCAATCACTTCCAGAATGTGGAAAAGATATTCTAGTTTCATAACAGAACAGCAGGGACCTGCCAAAGTTAAACCATTTGGCCAGGAGAGCCCTTTTATGCAGACTTTTGCCATATTTCGATACCCAAAATTTTTCGATTTTCACAGAATTTTTTTCAAAAGCCGATTCCAAAGCAACTAATAGAGCTTTGCGATCGCAATCACTTCCAGAATCTGCCCCACGAAGTCTACTTTCATGATAAAGCACGAGGGACCTGCCAAAGTTAAACCATTTGGCCAGGAGAGCCCTATTATGAAGGCATGTGCTCGATTTCGTCGCCAAATTTTTTTGGCCAATTTTACGCCCTCTCATTTTTAAAAGTCGATTCCACAGCAACTAATAGAGCTTTGCGATCGCAATCACTTCCAGAATGTGCAAAAGATATTCTAGTTTCATAACAGAACAGCAGGGACCTGCCAAAGTTAAACCATTTGGCCAGGAGAGCCCTTTTATGCAGACTTTTGCCATATTTCGATACCCAAAATTTTTGCGATTTTCACAGAATTTTTTTCAAAAGCCGATTCCAAAGCAACTAATAGAGCTTTGCGATCGCAATCACTTCCAGAATCTGCCCCATGAAGTCTACTTTCATGATAAAGCACGAAGGACCTGCCAAAGTTAAACCATTTGGCCAGGAGAGCCCTTTTATGAAGGCATGTGCTCGATTTCGTCGCCAAATTTTTTTGGCCAATTTTACGCCCTCTCATTTTTAAAAGTCGATTCCACAGCAACTAATAGAGCTTTGCGATCGCAATCACTTCCAGAATGTGCAAAAGATATTCTAGTTTCATAATAGAACAGCAGGGACCTGCCAAAGTTAAACCATTTGGCAAGGAGAGCCCTTTTATGCAGACTTTTGCCCGATTTCGATACCCAAAATTTTTGCGATTTTCACAGAATTTTTTTCAAAAGCCGATTCCAAAGCAACTAATAGAGCTTTGCGATCGCAATCACTTCCAGAATCTGCCCCATGAAGTCTACTTTCATGATAAAGCACGAGGGACCTGCCAAAGTTAAACCATTTGGCCAGGAGAGCCCTTCTATGAAGGCATGTGCTCGATTTCGTCGCCAAATTTTTTTGGCCAATTTTACGCCCTCTCATTTTTAAAAGTCGATTCCACAGCAACTAATAGAGCTTTGCGATCGCAATCACTTCCAGAATGTGCAAAAGATATTCTAGTTTCATAACAGAACAGCAGGGACCTGCCAAAGTTAAACCATTTGGCAAGGAGAGCCCTTTTATGCAGACATTTGCCCGATTTCGATACCCAAAATTTTTGCGATTTTCACAGAATTTTTTTCAAAAGCCGATTCCAAAGCAACTAATAGAGCTTTCCGATCGCAATCACTTCCAGAATCTGCCCCACGAAGTCTACTTTCATGATAAAGCACGAGGGACCTGCCAAAGTTAAACCATTTGGCCAGGAGAGCCCTTTTATGAAGGCATGTGCTCGATTTCGTCGCCAAATTTTTTTGGCCAATTTTACGCCCTCTCATTTTTAAAAGTCGATTCCACAGCAACTAATAGAGCTTTGCGATCGCAATCACTTCCAGAATGTGCAAAAGATATTCTAGTTTCATAACAGAACAGCAGGGACCTGCCAAAGTTAAACCATTTGGCCAGGAGAGCCCTTTTATGCAGACTTTTGCCTGATTTCGATACCCAAAATTTTTGCGATTTTCACAGAATTTTTTTCAAAAGCTGATTCCAAAGCAACTAATACAGCTTTGCGATCGCAATCACTTCCAGAATCTGCCCCATGAAGTCTACTTTCATGATAAAGCACGAGGGACCTGCCAAAGTTAAACCATTTGGCCAGGAGAGCCCTTTTATTAAGGCATGTGCTCGATTTCGTCGCCAAATTTTTTTGGCCAATTTTACGCCCTCTCATTTTTAAAAGTCGATTCCACAGCAACTAATAGAGCTTTGCGATCGCAATCACTTCCAGAATGTGCAAAAGATATTCTAGTTTCATAACAGAACAGCAGGGACCTGCCAAAGTTAAACCATTTGGCCAGGAGAGCCCTTTTATGCAGACTTTTGCCCGATTTCGACACCCAAAATTTTTGCGATTTTCACAGAATTTTTTTCAAAAGCCGATTCCAAAGCAACTAATAGAGCTTTGCGATCGCAATCACTTCCAGAATCTGCCCCACGAAGTCTACTTTCATGATAAAGCACGAGGGACCTGCCAAAGTTAAACCATTTGGCCAGGAGAGCCCTTTTATGAAGGCATGTGCTCGATTTCGTCGCCAAATTTTTTTGGCCAATTTTACGCCCTCTCATTTTTAAAAGTCGATTCCACAGCAACTAATAGAGCTTTGCGATCGCAATCACTTCCAGAATGTGCAAAAGATATTCTAGTTTCATAACAGAACAGCAGGGACCTGCCAAAGTTAAACCATTTGGCCAGGAGAGCCCTTTTATGCAGACTTTTGCCATATTTCGATACCCAAAATTTTTGCGATTTTCACAGAATTTTTTTCAAAAGCCGATTCCAAAGCAACTAATAGAGCTTTGCGATCGCAATCACTTCCAGAATCTGCCCCACGAAGTCTACTTTCATGATAAAGCACGAGGGACCTGCCAAAGTTAAACCATTTGGCCAGGAGAGCCCTTTTATGAAGGCATGTGCTCGATTTCGTCGCCAAATTTTTTTGGCCAATTTTACGCCCTCTCATTTTTAAAAGTCGATTCCACAGCAACTAATAGAGCTTTGCGATCGCAATCACTTCCAGAATGTGCAAAAGATATTCTAGTTTCATAACAGAACAGCAGGGACCTGCCAAAGTTAAACCATTTGGCCAGGAGAGCCCTTTTATGCAGACTTTTGCCCGATTTCGATACCCAAAATTTTTGCGATTTTCACAGAATTTTTTTCAAAAGCCGATTCCAAAGCAACTAATAGAGCTTTGCGATCGCAATCACTACCAGAATCTGCCCCACGAAGTCTACTTTCATGATAAAGCACGAGGGACCTGCCAAAATTAAACCATTTGGCCAGGAGAGCCCTTTTATGAAGGCATGTGCTCGATTTCGTCGCCAAATTTTTTTGGCCAATTTTACGCCCTCTCATTTTTAAAAGTCGATTCCACAGCAACTAATAGAGCTTTGCGATCGCAATCACTTCCAGAATGTGCAAAAGATATTCTAGTTTCATAACAGAACAGCAGGGACCTGCCAAAGTTAAACCATTTGGCCAGGAGAGCCCTTTTATGCAGACTTTTGCCATATTTCGATACCCAAAATTTTTGCGATTTTCACAGAATTTTTTTCAAAAGCCGATTCCAAAGCAACTAATAGAGCTTTGCGATCGCAATCACTTCCAGAATCTGCCCCACGAAGTCTACTTTCATGATAAAGCACGAGGGACCTGCCAAAGTTAAACCATTTGGCCAGGAGAGCCCTTTTATGAAGGCATGTGCTCGATTTCGTCGCCAAATTTTTTTGGCCAATTTTACGTCCTCTCATTTTTAAAAGTCGATTCCACAGCAACTAATAGAGCTTTGCGATCGCAATCACTTCCAGAATGTGCAAAAGATATTCTAGTTTCATAACAGAACAGCAGGGACCTGCCAAAGTTAAACCATTTGGCCAGGAGAGCCCTTTTATGCAGACTTTTGCCCGATTTCGATACCCAATATTTTTGCGATTTTCACAGAATTTTTTTCAAAAGCCGATTCCAAAGCAACTAATAGAGCTTTGCGATCGCAATCACTTCCAGAATCTGCCCCACGAAGTCTACTTTCATGATAAAGCACGAGGGACCTGCCAAAGTTAAACCATTTGGCCAGGAGAGCCCTTTTATGAAGGCATGTGCTCGATTTCGTCGCCAAATTTTTTTGGCCAATTTTACGCCCTCTCATTTTTAAAAGTCGATTCCACAGCAACTAATAGAGCTTTGCGATCGCAATCACTTCCAGAATGTGCAAAAGATATTCTAGTTTCATAACAGAACAGCAGGGACCTGCCAAAGTTAAACCATTTGGCCAGGAGAGCCCTTTTATGCAGACTTTTGCCATATTTCGATACCCAAAATTTTTGCGATTTTCACAGAATTTTTTTCAAAAGCCGATTCCAAAGCAACTAATAGAGCTTTGCGATCGCAATCACTTCCAGAATCTGCCCCACGAAGTCTACTTTCATGATAAAGCACGAGGGACCTGCCAAAGTTAAACCATTTGGCCAGGAGAGCCCTTTTATGAAGGCATGTGCTCGATTTCGTCGCCAAATTTTTTTGGCCAATTTTACGCCCTCTCATTTTTAAAAGTCGATTCCACAGCAACTAATAGAGCTTTGCGATCGCAATCACTTCTAGAATGTGCAAAAGATATTCTAGTTTCATAACAGAACAGCAGGGACCTGCCAAAGTTAAACCATTTGGCCAGGAGAGCCCTTTTATGCAGACTTTTGCCCGATTTCGATACCCAAAATTTTTGCGATTTTCACAGAATTTTTTTCAAAAGCCGATTCCAAAGCAACTAATAGAGCTTTGCGATCGCAATCACTTCCAGAATCTGCCCCACGAAGTCTACTTTCATGATAAAGCACGAGGGACCTGCCAAAGTTAAACCATTTGGCCAGGAGAGCCCTTTTATGAAGGCATGTGCTCGATTTCGTCGCCAAATTTTTTTGGCCAATTTTACGCCCTCTCATTTTTAAAAGTCGATTCCACAGCAACTAATAGAGCTTTGCGATCGCAATCACTTCCAGAATGTGCAAAAGATATTCTAGTTTCATAACAGAACAGCAGGGACCTGCCAAAGTTAAACCATTTGGCCAGGAGAGCCCTTTTATGCAGACTTTTGCCATATTTCGATACCCAAAATTTTTGCGATTTTCACAGAATTTTTTTCAAAAGCCGATTCCAAAGCAACTAATAGAGCTTTGCGATCGCAATCACTTCCAGAATCTGCCCCACGAAGTCTACTTTCATGATAAAGCACGAGGGACCTGCCAAAGTTAAACCATTTGGCCAGGAGAGCCCTTTTATGAAGGCATGTGCTCGATTTCGTCGCCAAATTTTTTTGGCCAATTTTACGCCCTCTCATTTTTAAAAGTCGATTCCACAGCAACTAATAGAGCTTTGCGATCGCAATCACTTCCAGAATGTGCAAAAGATATTCTAGTTTCATAACAGAACAGCAGGGACCTGCCAAAGTTAAACCATTTGGCCAGGAGAGCCCTTTTATGCAGACTTTTGCCCGATTTCGATGCCCAAAATTTTTGCGATTTTCACAGAATTTTTTTCAAAAGCCGATTCCAAAGCAACTAATAGAGCTTTGCGATCGCAATCACTTCCAGAATCTGCCCCACGAAGTCTACTTTCATGATAAAGCACGAGGGACCTGCCAAAGTTAAACCATTTGGCCAGGAGAGCCCTTTTATGAAGGCATGTGCTCGATTTCGTCGCCAAATTTTTTTGGCCAATTTTACGCCCTCTCATTTTTAAAAGTCGATTCCACAGCAACTAATAGAGCTTTGCGATCGCAATCACTTCCAGAATGTGCAAAAGATATTCTAGTTTCATAACAGAACAGCAGGGACCTGCCAAAGTTAAACCATTTGGCCAGGAGAGCCCTTTTATGCAGACTTTTGCCATATTTCGATACCCAAAATTTTTGCGATTTTCACAGAATTTTTTTCAAAAGCCGATTCCAAAGCAACTAATAGAGCTTTGCGATCGCAATCACTTCCAGAATCTGCCCCACGAAGTCTACTTTCATGATAAAGCACGAGGGACCTGCCAAAGTTAAACCATTATGCCAGGAGAGCCCTTTTATGAAGGCATGTGCTCGATTTCGTCGCCAAATTTTTTTGGCCAATTTTACGCCCTCTCATTTTTAAAAGTCGATTCCACAGCAACTAATAGAGCTTTGCGATCGCAATCACTTCCAGAATGTGCAAAAGATATTCTAGTTTCATAACAGAACAGCAGGGACCTGCCAAAGTTAAACCATTTGGCCAGGTGAGCCCTTTTATGCAGACTTTTGCCATATTTCGATACCCAAAATTTTTGCGATTTTCACAGAATATTTTTCAAAAGCCGATTCCAAAGCAACTAATAGAGCTTTGCGATCGCAATCACTTCCAGAATCTGGCCCACGAAGTCTACTTTCATGATAAAGCACGAGGGACCTGCCAAAGTTAAACCATTTGGCCAGGAGAGCCCTTTTATGAAGGCATGTGCTCGATTTCGTCGCCAAATTTTTTTGGCCAATTTTACGCCCTCTCATTTTTAAAAGTCGATTCCACAGCAACTAATAGAGCTTTGCGATCGCAATCACTTCCAGAATGTGCAAAAGATATTCTAGTTTCATAATAGAACAGCAGGGACCTGCCAAAGTTAAACCATTTGTCCAGGAGAGCCCTTTTATGCAGACTTTTGCCCGATTTCGATACCCAAAAGTTTTGCGATTTTCACAGAATTTTTTTCAAAAGCCGATTCCAAAGCAACTAATAGAGCTTTGCGATCGCAATCACTTCCAGAATCTGCCCCACGAAGTCTACTTTCATGATAAAGCGCGAGGGACCTGCCAAAGTTAAACCATTTGGCCAGGAGAGCCCTTTTATGAAGGCATGTGCTCGATTTCGTCGCCAAATTTTTTTGGCCAATTTTACGCCCTCTCATTTTTAAAAGTCGATTCCACAGCAACTAATAGAGCTTTGCGATCGCAATCACTTCCAGAATGTGCAAAAGATATTCTAGTTTCATAACAGAACAGCAGGGACCTGCCAAAGTTAAACCATTTGGCCAGGAGAGCCCTTTTATGCAGACTTTTGCCATATTTCGATACCCAAAATTTTTGCGATTTTCACAGAATTTTTTTCAAAAGCCGATTCCAAAGCAACTAATAGAGCTTTGCGATCGCAATCACTTCCAGAATCTGCCCCACGAAGTCTACTTTCATGATAAAGCACGAGGGACCTGCCAAAGTTAAACCATTTGGCCAGGAGAGCCCTTTTATGAAGGCATGTGCTCGATTTCGTCGCCAAATTTTTTTGGCCAATTTTACGCCCTCTCATTTTTAAAAGTCGATTCCACAGCAACTAATAGAGCTTTGCGATCGCAATCACTTCCAGAATGTGCAAAAGATATTCTAGTTTCATAACAGAACAGCAGGGACCTGCCAAAGTTAAACCATTTGGCCAGGAGAGCCCTTTTATGCAGACTTTTGCCCGATTTCGATACCCAAAAGTTTTGCGATTTTCACAGAATTTTTTTCAAAAGCCGATTCCAAAGCAACTAATAGAGCTTTGCGATCGCAATCACTTCCAGAATCTGCCCCACGAAGTCTACTTTCATGATAAAGCACGAGGGACCTGCCAAAGTTAAACCATTTGGCCAGGAGAGCCCTTTTATGAAGGCATGTGCTCGATTTCGTCGCCAATTTTTTTGGCCAATTTTACGCCCTCTCATTTTTAAAAGTCGATTCCACAGCAACTAATAGAGCTTTGCGATCGCAATCACTTCCAGAATGTGCAAAAGATATTCTAGTTTCATAACAGAACAGCAGGGACCTGCCAAAGTTAAACCATTTGGCCAGGAGAGCCCTTTTATGCAGACTTTTGCCCGAATTCGACACCCAAAATTTTTGCGATTTTCACAGAATTTTTTTCAAAAGCCGATTCCAAAGCAACTAATAGAGCTTTGCGATCGCAATCACTTCCAGAATCTGCCCCACGAAGTCTACTTTCATGATAAAGCACGAGGGACCTGCCAAAGTTAAACCATTTGGCCAGGAGAGCCCTTTTATGAAGGCATGTGCTCGATTTCGTCGCCAAATTTTTTTGGCCAATTTTACGCCCTCTCATTTTTAAAAGTCGATTCCACAGCAACTAATAGAGCTTTGCGATCGCAATCACTTCCAGAATGTGCAAAAGATATTCTAGTTTCATAACAGAACAGCAGGGACCTGCCAAAGTTAAACCATTTGGCCAGGAGAGCCCTTTTATGCAGACTTTTGCCATATTTCGATACCCAAAATTTTTCGATTTTCACAGAATTTTTTTCAAAAGCCGATTCCAAAGCAACTAATAGAGCTTTGCGATCGCAATCACTTCCAGAATCTGCCCCACGAAGTCTACTTTCATGATAAAGCACGAGGGACCTGCCAAAGTTAAACCATTTGGCCAGGAGAGCCCTTTTATGAAGGCATGTGCTCGATTTCGTCGCCAAATTTTTTTGGCCAATTTTACGCCCTCTCATTTTTAAAAGTCGATTCCACAGCAACTAATAGAGCTTTGCGATCGCAATCACTTCCAGAATGTGCAAAACATATTCTAGTTTCATAACAGAACAGCAGGGACCTGCCAAAGTTAAACCATTTGGCCAGGAGAGCCCTTTTATGCAGACTTTTGCCCGATTTCGATACCCAAAATTTTTGCGATTTTCACAGAATTTTTTTCAAAAGCCGATTCCAAAGCAACTAATAGAGCTTTGCGATCGCAATCACTTCCAGAATCTGCCCCACGAAGTCTACTTTCATGATAAAGCACGAGGGACCTGCCAAAGTTAAACCATTTGGCCAGGAGAGCCCTTTTATGAAGGCATGTGCTCGATTTCGTCGCCAAATTTTTTTGGCCAATTTTACGCCCTCTCATTTTTAAAAGTCGATTCCACAGCAACTAATAGAGCTTTGCGATCGCAATCACTTCCAGAATGTGCAAAAGATATTCTAGTTTCATAACAGAACAGCAGGGACCTGCCAAAGTTAAACCATTTGGCCAGGAGAGCCCTTTTATGCAGACTTTTGCCATATTTCGATACCCAAAATTTTTGCGATTTTCACAGAATTTTTTTCAAAAGCCGATTCCAAAGCAACTAATAGAGCTTTGCGATCGCAATCACTTCCAGAATCTGCCCCACGAAGTCTACTTTCATGATAAAGCACGAGGGACCTGCCAAAGTTAAACCATTTGGCCAGGAGAGCCCTTTTATGAAGGCATGTGCTCGATTTCGTCGCCAAATTTTTTTGGCCAATTTTACGCCCTCTCATTTTTAAAAGTCGATTCCACAGCAACTAATAGAGCTTTGCGATCGCAATCACTTCCAGAATGTACAAAAGATATTCTAGTTTCATAACAGAACAGCAGGGACCTGCCAAAGTTAAACCATTTGGCCAGGAGAGCCCTTTTATGCAGACTTTTGCCCGATTTCGATACCCAAAATTTTTGCGATTTTCACAGAATTTTTTTCAAAAGCCGATTCCAAAGCAACTAATAGAGCTTTGCGATCGCAATCACTTCCAGAATCTGCCCCACGAAGTCTACTTTCATGATAAAGCACGAGGGACCTGCCAAAGTTAAACCATTTGGCCAGGAGAGCCCTTTTATGAAGGCATGTGCTCGATTTCGTCGCCAAATTTTTTTGGCCAATTTTACGCCCTCTCATTTTTAAAAGTCGATTCCACAGCAACTAATAGAGCTTTGCGATCGCAATCACTTCCAGAATGTGCAAAAGATATTCTAGTTTCATAACAGAACAGCAGGGACCTGCCAAAGTTAAACCATTTGGCCAGGAGAGCCCTTTTATGCAGACTTTTGCCATATTTCGATACCCAAAATTTTTGCGATTTTCACAGAATTTTTTTCAAAAGCCGATTCCAAAGCAACTAATAGAGCTTTGCGATCGCAATCACTTCCAGAATCTGCCCCACGAAGTCTACTTTCATGATAAAGCACGAGGGACCTGCCAAAGTTAAACCATTTGGCCAGGAGAGCCCTTTTATGAAGGCATGTGCTCGATTTCGTCGCCAAATTTTTTTGGCCAATTTTACGCCCTCTCATTTTTAAAAGTCGATTTCACAGCAACTAATAGAGCTTTGCGATCGCAATCACTTCCAGAATGTGCAAAAGATATTCTAGTTTCATAACAGAACAGCAGGGACCTGCCAAAGTTAAACCATTTGGCCAGGAGAGCCCTTTTATGCAGACTTTTGCCCGATTTCGATACCCAAAATTTTTGCGATTTTCACAGAATTTTTTTCAAAAGCCGATTCCAAAGCAACTAATAGAGCTTTGCGATCGCAATCACTTCCAGAATCTGCCCCACGAAGTCTACTTTCATGATAAAGCACGAGGGACCTGCCAAAGTTAAACCATTTGGCCAGGAGAGCCCTTTTATGAAGGCATGTGCTCGATTTCGTCGCCAAATTTTTTTGGCCAATTTTACGCCCTCTCATTTTTAAAAGTCGATTCCACAGCAACTAATAGAGCTTTGCGATCGCAATCACTTCCAGAATGTGCAAAAGATACTCTAGTTTCATAACAGAACAGCAGGGACCTGCCAAAGTTAAACCATTTGGCCAGGAGAGCCCTTTTATGCAGACTTTTGCCATATTTCGATACCCAAAATTTTTGCGATTTTCACAGAATTTTTTTCAAAAGCCGATTCCAAAGCAACTAATAGAGCTTTGCGATCGCAATCACTTCCAGAATCTGCCCCACGAAGTCTACTTTCATGATAAAGCACGAGGGACCTGCCAAAGTTAAACCATTTGGCCAGGAGAGCCATTTTATGAAGGCATGTGCTCGATTTCGTCGCCAAATTTTTTTGGCCAATTTTACGCCCTCTCATTTTTAAAAGTCGATTCCACAGCAACTAATAGAGCTTTGCGATCGCAATCACTTCCAGAATGTGCAAAAGATATTCTAGTTTCATAACAGAACAGCAGGGACCTGCCAAAGTTAAACCATTTGGCCAGGAGAGCCCTTTTATGCAGACTTTTGCCCGATTTCGATACCCAAAATTTTTGCGATTTTCACAGAATTTTTTTCAAAAGCCGATTCCAAAGCAACTAATAGAGCTTTGCGATCGCAATCACTTCCAGAATCTGCCCCACGAAGTCTACTTTCATGATAAAGCACGAGGGACCTGCCAAAGTTAAACCATTTGGCCAGGAGAGCCCTTTTATGAAGGCATGTGCTCGATTTCGTCGCCAAATTTTTTTGGCCAATTTTACGCCCTCTCATTTTTAAAAGTCGATTCCACAGCAACTAATAGAGCTTTGCGATCGCAATCACTTCCAGAATGTGCAAAAGATATTCTAGTTTCATAACAGAACAGCAGGGACCTGCCAAAGTTAAACCATTTGGCCAGGTGAGCCCTTTTATGCAGACTTTTGCCATATTTCGATACCCAAAATTTTTGCGATTTTCACAGAATTTTTTTCAAAAGCCGATTCCAAAGCAACTAATAGAGCTTTGCGATCGCAATCACTTCCAGAATCTGCCCCACGAAGTCTACTTTCATGATAAAGCACGAGGGACCTGCCAAAGTTAAACCATTTGGCCAGGAGAGCCCTTTTATGAAGGCATGTGCTCGATTTCGTCGCCAAATTTTTTTGGCCAATTTTACGCCCTCTCATTTTTAAAAGTCGATTCCACAGCAACTAATAGAGCTTTGCGATCGCAATCACTTCCAGAATGTGCAACAGATATTCTAGTTTCATAACAGAACAGCAGGGACCTGCCAAAGTTAAACCATTTGGCCAGGAGAGCCCTTTTCTGCAGACTTTTGCCCGATTTCGATACCCAAAAGTTTTGCGATTTTCACAGAATTTTTTTCAAAAGCCGATTCCAAAGCAACTAATAGAGCTTTGCGATCGCAATCACTTCCAGAATCTGCCCCACGAAGTCTACTTTCATGATAAAGCACGAGGGACCTGCCAAAGTTAAACCATTTGGCCAGGAGAGCCCTTTTATGAAGGCATGTGCTCGATTTCGTCGCCAAATTTTTTTGGCCAATTTTACGCCCTCTCATTTTTAAAAGTCGATTCCACAGCAACTAATAGAGCTTTGCGATCGCAATCACTTCCAGAATGTGCAAAAGATATTCTAGTTTCATAACAGAACAGCAGGGACCTGCCAAAGTTAAACCATTTGGCCAGGAGAGCCCTTTTATGCAGACTTTTGCCATATTTCGATACCCAAAATTTTTGCGATTTGCACAGAATTTTTTTCAAAAGCCGATTCCAAAGCAACTAATAGAACTTTGCGATCGCAATCACTTCCAGAATCTGCCCCACGAAGTCTACTTTCATGATAAAGCACGAGGGACCTGCCAAAGTTAAACCATTTGGCCAGGAGAGCCCTTTTATGAAGGCATGTGCTCGATTTCGTCGCCAAATTTTTTTGGCCAATTTTACGCCCTCTCATTTTTAAAAGTCGATTCCACAGCAACTAATAGAGCTTTGCGATCGCAATCACTTCCAGAATGTGCAAAAGATATTCTAGTTTCATAACAGAACAGCAGGGACCTGCCAAAGTTAAACCATTTGGCCAGGAGAGCCCTTTTATGCAGACTTTTGCCCGATTTCGATACCCAAAATTTTTGCGATTTTCACAGAATTTTTTTCAAAAGCCGATTCCAAAGCAACTAATAGAGCTTTGCGATCGCAATCACTTCCAGAATCTGCCCCACGAAGTCTACTTTCATGATAAAGCACGAGGGACCTGCCAAAGTTAAACCATTTGGCCAGGAGAGCCCTTTTATGAAGGCATGTGCTCGATTTCGTCGCCAAATTTTTTTGGCCAATTTTACGCCCTCTCATTTTTAAAAGTCGATTCCACAGCAACTAATAGAGCTTTGCGTTCTTCAAAAGCCGATTCCAAAGCAACTAATAGAGCTTTGCGATCGCAATCACTTCCAGAATCTGCCCCACGAAGTCTACTTTCATGATAAAGCACGAGGGACCTGCCAAAGTTAAACCATTTGGCCAGGAGAGCCCTTTTATGAAGGCATGTGCTCGATTTCGTCGCCAAATATTTTTGGCCAATTTTACGCCCTCTCATTTTTAAAAGTCGATTCCACAGCAACTAATAGAGCTTTGCGATCGCAATCACTTCCAGAATGTGCAAAAGATATTCTAGTTTCATAACAGAACAGCAGGGACCTGCCAAAGTTAAACCATTTGGCCAGGAGAGCCCTTTTATGCAGACTTTTGCCCGATTTCGATACCCAAAATTTTTGCGATTTTCACAGAATTTTTTTCAAAAGCCGATTCCAAAGCAACTAATAGAGCTTTGCGATCGCAATCACTTCCAGAATCTGCCCCACGAAGTCTACTTTCATGATAAAGCACGAGGGACCTGCCAAAGTTAAACCATTTGGCCAGGAGAGCCCTTTTATGAAGGCATGTGCTCGATTTCGTCGCCAAATTTTTTTGGCCAATTTTACGCCCTCTCATTTTTAAAAGTCGATTCCACAGCAACTAATAGAGCTTTGCGTTCTTCAAAAGCCGATTCCAAAGCAACTAATAGAGCTTTGCGATCGCAATCACTTCCAGAATCTGCCCCACGAAGTCTACTTTCATGATAAAGCACGAGGGACCTGCCAAAGTTAAACCATTTGGCCAGGAGAGCCCTTTTATGAAGGCATGTGCTCGATTTCGTCGCCAAATATTTTTGGCCAATTTTACGCCCTCTCATTTTTAAAAGTCGATTCCACAGCAACTAATAGAGCTTTGCGATCGCAATCACTTCCAGAATGTGCAAAACATATTCTAGTTTCATAACAGAACAGCAGGGACCTGCCAAAGTTAAACCATTTGGCCAGGAGAGCCCTTTTATGCAGACTTTTGCCCGATTTCGATACCCAAAATTTTTGCGATTTTCACAGAATTTTTTTCAAAAGCCGATTCC
Organism: Salticus scenicus; assembly: GCA_963930645.1. Lineage (NCBI taxonomy): Eukaryota > Metazoa > Arthropoda > Arachnida > Araneae > Salticidae > Salticus > Salticus scenicus. The sequence continues at coordinate 628,100 of CAWVNO010002143.1, read as the reverse complement.
AAAGCAACTAATAGAGCTTTGCGATCGCAATCACTTCCAGAATCTGCCCCACGAAGTCTACTTTCATGATAAAGCACGAGGGACCTGCCAAAGTTAAACCATTTGGCCAGGAGAGCCCTTTTATGAAGGCATGTGCTCGATTTCGTCGCCAAATTTTTTGGCCAATTTTACGCCCTCTCATTTTTAAAAGTCGATTCCACAGCAACTAATAGAGCTTTGCGATCGCAATCACTTCCAGAATGTGCAAAAGATATTCTAGTTTCATAACAGAACAGCAGGGACCTGGCAAAGTTAAACCATTTGGCCAGGAGAGCCCTTTTATGCAGACTTTTGCCATATTTCGATACCCAAAATTTTTGCGATTTTCACAGAATTTTTTTCAAAAGCCGATTCCAAAGCAACTAATAGAGCTTTGCGATCGCAATCACTTCCAGAATCTGCCCCACGAAGTCTACTTTCATGATAAAGCACGAGGGACCTGCCAAAGTTAAACCATTTGGCCAGGAGAGCCCTTTTATGAAGGCATGTGCTCGATTTCGTCGCCAAATTTTTTTGGCCAATTTTACGCCCTCTCATTTTTAAAAGTCGATTCCACAGCAACTAATAGAGCTTTGCGATCGCAATCACTTCCAGAATGTGCAAAAGATATTCTAGTTTCATAACAGAACAGCAGGGACCTGCCAAAGTTAAACCATTTGGCCAGGAGAGCCCTTTTATGCAGACTTTTGCCATATTTCGATACCCAAAATTTTTGCGATTTGCACAGAATTTTTTTCAAAAGCCGATTCCAAAGCAACTAATAGAACTTTGCGATCGCAATCACTTCCAGAATCTGCCCCACGAAGTCTACTTTCATGATAAAGCACGAGGGACCTGCCAAAGTTAAACCATTTGGCCAGGAGAGCCCTTTTATGAAGGCATGTGCTCGATTTCGTCGCCAAATTTTTTTGGCCAATTTTACGCCCTCTCATTTTTAAAAGTCGATTCCACAGCAACTAATAGAGCTTTGCGATCGCAATCACTTCCAGAATGTGCAAAAGATATTCTAGTTTCATAACAGAACAGCAGGGACCTGCCAAAGTTAAACCATTTGGCCAGGAGAGCCCTTTTATGCAGACTTTTGCCCGATTTCGATACCCAAAATTTTTGCGATTTTCACAGAATTTTTTTCAAAAGCCGATTCCAAAGCAACTAATAGAGCTTTGCGATCGCAATCACTTCCAGAATCTGCCCCACGAAGTCTACTTTCATGATAAAGCACGAGGGACCTGCCAAAGTTAAACCATTTGGCCAGGAGAGCCCTTTTATGAAGGCATGTGCTCGATTTCGTCGCCAAATTTTTTTGGCCAATTTTACGCCCTCTCATTTTTAAAAGTCGATTCCACAGCAACTAATAGAGCTTTGCGTTCTTCAAAAGCCGATTCCAAAGCAACTAATAGAGCTTTGCGATCGCAATCACTTCCAGAATCTGCCCCACGAAGTCTACTTTCATGATAAAGCACGAGGGACCTGCCAAAGTTAAACCATTTGGCCAGGAGAGCCCTTTTATGAAGGCATGTGCTCGATTTCGTCGCCAAATATTTTTGGCCAATTTTACGCCCTCTCATTTTTAAAAGTCGATTCCACAGCAACTAATAGAGCTTTGCGATCGCAATCACTTCCAGAATGTGCAAAAGATATTCTAGTTTCATAACAGAACAGCAGGGACCTGCCAAAGTTAAACCATTTGGCCAGGAGAGCCCTTTTATGCAGACTTTTGCCCGATTTCGATACCCAAAATTTTTGCGATTTTCACAGAATTTTTTTCAAAAGCCGATTCCAAAGCAACTAATAGAGCTTTGCGATCGCAATCACTTCCAGAATCTGCCCCACGAAGTCTACTTTCATGATAAAGCACGAGGGACCTGCCAAAGTTAAACCATTTGGCCAGGAGAGCCCTTTTATGAAGGCATGTGCTCGATTTCGTCGCCAAATTTTTTTGGCCAATTTTACGCCCTCTCATTTTTAAAAGTCGATTCCACAGCAACTAATAGAGCTTTGCGTTCTTCAAAAGCCGATTCCAAAGCAACTAATAGAGCTTTGCGATCGCAATCACTTCCAGAATCTGCCCCACGAAGTCTACTTTCATGATAAAGCACGAGGGACCTGCCAAAGTTAAACCATTTGGCCAGGAGAGCCCTTTTATGAAGGCATGTGCTCGATTTCGTCGCCAAATATTTTTGGCCAATTTTACGCCCTCTCATTTTTAAAAGTCGATTCCACAGCAACTAATAGAGCTTTGCGATCGCAATCACTTCCAGAATGTGCAAAACATATTCTAGTTTCATAACAGAACAGCAGGGACCTGCCAAAGTTAAACCATTTGGCCAGGAGAGCCCTTTTATGCAGACTTTTGCCCGATTTCGATACCCAAAATTTTTGCGATTTTCACAGAATTTTTTTCAAAAGCCGATTCCAAAGCAACTAATAGAGCTTTGCGATCGCAATCACTTCCAGAATCTGCCCCACGAAGTCTACTTTCATGATAAAGCACGAGGGACCTGCCAAAGTTAAACCATTTGGCCAGGAGAGCCCTTTTATGAAGGCATGTGCTCGATTTCGTCGCCAAATTTTTTGGCCAATTTTACGCCCTCTCATTTTTAAAAGTCGATTCCACAGCAACTAATAGAGCTTTGCGATCGCAATCACTTCCAGAATGTGCAAAAGATATTCTAGTTTCATAACAGAACAGCAGGGACCTGGCAAAGTTAAACCATTTGGCCAGGAGAGCCCTTTTATGCAGACTTTTGCCATATTTCGATACCCAAAATTTTTGCGATTTTCACAGAATTTTTTTCAAAAGCCGATTCCAAAGCAACTAATAGAGCTTTGCGATCGCAATCACTTCCAGAATCTGCCCCACGAAGTCTACTTTCATGATAAAGCACGAGGGACCTGCCAAAGTTAAACCATTTGGCCAGGAGAGCCCTTTTATGAAGGCATGTGCTCGATTTCGTCGCCAAATTTTTTTGGCCAATTTTACGCCCTCTCATTTTTAAAAGTCGATTCCACAGCAACTAATAGAGCTTTGCGATCGCAATCACTTCCAGAATGTGCAAAAGATATTCTAGTTTCATAACAGAACAGCAGGGACCTGCCAAAGCTAAACCATTTGGCCAGGAGAGCCCTTTTATGCAGACTTTTGCCCGATTTCGATACCCAAAATTTTTGCGATTTTCACAGAATTTTTTTCAAAAGCCGATTCCAAAGCAACTAATAGAGCTTTGCGATCGCAATCACTTCCAGAATCTGCCCCACGAAGTCTACTTTCATGATAAAGCACGAGGGACCTGCCAAAGTTAAACCATTTGGCCAGGAGAGCCCTTTTATGAAGGCATGTGCTCGATTTCGTCGCCAAATTTTTTTGGCCAATTTTACGCCCTCTCATTTTTAAAAGTCGATTCCACAGCAACTAATAGAGCTTTGCGATCGCAATCACTTCCAGAATGTGCAAAAGATATTCTAGTTTCATAACAGAACAGCAGGGACCTGCCAAAGTTAAACCATTTGGCCAGGAGAGCCCTTTTATGCAGACTTCTGCCATATTTCGATACCCAAAATTTTTGCGATTTTCACAGAATTTTTTTCAAAAGCCGATTCCAAAGCAACTAATAGAGCTTTGCGATCGCAATCACTTCCAGAATCTGCCCCACGAAGTCTACTTTCATGATAAAGCACGAGGGACCTGCCAAAGTTAAACCATTTGGCCAGGAGAGCCCTTTTATGAAGGCATGTGCTCGATTTCGTCGCCAAATTTTTTTGGCCAATTTTACGCCCTCTCATTTTTAAAAGTCGATTCCACAGCAACTAATAGAGCTTTGCGATCGCAATCACTTCCAGAATGTGCAAAAGATATTCTAGTTTCATAACAGAACAGCAGGGACCTGCCAAAGTTAAACCATTTGGCCAGGAGAGCCCTTTTATGCAGACTTTTGCCATATTTCGATACCCAAAATTTTTGCGATTTTCACAGAATTTTTTTCAAAAGCCGATTCCAAAGCAACTAATAGAGCTTTGCGATCGCAATCACTTCCAGAATCTGCCCCACGAAGTCTACTTTCATGATAAAGCACGAGGGACCTGCCAAAGTTAAACCATTTGGCCAGGAGAGCCCTTTTATGAAGGCATGTGCTCGATTTCGTCGCCAAATTTTTTTGGCCAATTTTACGCCCTCTCATTTTTAAAAGTCGATTCCACAGCAACTAATAGAGCTTTGCGATCGCAATCACTTCCAGAATGTGCAAAAGATATTCTAGTTTCATAACAGAACAGCAGGGACCTGCCAAAGTTAAACCATTTGGCCAGGAGAGCCCTTTTATGCAGACTTTTGCCCGATTTCGATACCCAAAATTTTTGCGATTTTCACAGAATTTTTTTCAAAAGCCTATTCCAAAGCAACTAATAGAGCTTTGCGATCGCAATCACTTCCAGAATCTGCCCCACGAAGTCTACTTTCATGATAAAGCACGAGGGACCTGCCAAAGTTAAACCATTTGGCCAGGAGAGCCCTTTTATGAAGGCATGTGGTCGATTTCGTCGCCAAATTTTTTTGGCCAATTTTACGCCCTCTCATTTTTAAAAGTCGATTCCACAGCAACTAATAGAGCTTTGCGATCGCAATCACTTCCAGAATGTGCAAAAGATATTCTAGTTTCATAACAGAACAGCAGGGACCTGCCAAAGTTAAACCATTTGGCCAGGAGAGCCCTTTTATGCAGACTTTTGCCCGATTTCGATACCCAAAATTTTTGCGATTTTCACAGAATTTTTTTCAAAAGCCGATTCCAAAGCAACTAATAGAGCTTTGCGATCGCAATCACTTCCAGAATCTGCCCCACGAAGTCTACTTTCATGATAAAGCACGAGGGACCTGCCAAAGTTAAACCATTTGGCCAGGAGAGCCCTTTTATGAAGGCATGTGCTCGATTTCGTCGCCAAATTTTTTTGGCCAATTTTACGCCCTCTCATTTTTAAAAGTCGATTCCACAGCAACTAATAGAGCTTTGCGATCGCAATCACTTCCAGAATGTGCAAAAGATATTCTAGTTTCATAACAGAACAGCAGGGACCTGCCAAAGTTAAACCATTTGGCCAGGAGAGCCCTTTTATGCAGACTTTTGCCATATTTCGATACCCAAAATTTTTGCGATTTTCACAGAATTTTTTTCAAAAGCCGATTCCAAAGCAACTAATAGAGCTTTGCGATCGCAATCACTTCCAGAATCTGCCCCACGAAGTCTACTTTCATGATAAAGCACGAGGGACCTGCCAAAGTTAAACCATTTGGCCAGGAGAGCCCTTTTATGAAGGCATGTGGTCGATTTCGTCGCCAAATTTTTTTGGCCAATTTTACGCCCTCTCATTTTTAAAAGTCGATTTCACAGCAACTAATAGAGCTTTGCGATCGCAATCACTTCCAGAATGTGCAAAAGATATTCTAGTTTCATAACAGAACAGCAGGGACCTGCCAAAGTTAAACCATTTGGCCAGGAGAGCCCTTTTATGCAGACTTTTGCCCGATTTCGATACCCAAAATTTTTGCGATTTTCACAGAATTTTTTTCAAAAGCCGATTCCAAAGCAACTAATAGAGCTTTGCGATCGCAATCACTTCCAGAATCTGCCCCACGAAGTCTACTTTCATGATAAAGCACGAGGGACCTGCCAAAGTTAAACCATTTGGCCAGGAGAGCCCTTTTATGAAGGCATGTGCTCGATTTCGTCGCCAAATTTTTTTGGCCAATTTTACGCCCTCTCATTTTTAAAAGTCGATTCCACAGCAACTAATAGAGCTTTGCGATCGCAATCACTTCCAGAATGTGCAAAAGATACTCTAGTTTCATAACAGAACAGCAGGGACCTGCCAAAGTTAAACCATTTGGCCAGGAGAGCCCTTTTATGCAGACTTTTGCCATATTTCGATACCCAAAATTTTTGCGATTTTCACAGAATTTTTTTCAAAAGCCGATTCCAAAGCAACTAATAGAGCTTTGCGATCGCAATCACTTCCAGAATCTGCCCCACGAAGTCTACTTTCATGATAAAGCACGAGGGACCTGCCAAAGTTAAACCATTTGGCCAGGAGAGCCCTTTTATGAAGGCATGTGCTCGATTTCGTCGCCAAATTTTTTTGGCCAATTTTACGCCCTCTCATTTTTAAAAGTCGATTCCACAGCAACTAATAGAGCTTTGCGATCGCAATCACTTCCAGAATGTGCAAAAGATATTCTAGTTTCATAACAGAACAGCAGGGACCTGCCAAAGTTAAACCATTTGGCCAGGAGAGCCCTTTTATGCAGACTTTTGCCCGATTTCGATACCCAAAATTTTTGCGATTTTCACAGAATTTTTTTCAAAAGCCGATTCCAAAGCAACTAATAGAGCTTTGCGATCGCAATCACTTCCAGAATCTGCCCCACGAAGTCTACTTTCATGATAAAGCACGAGGGACCTGCCAAAGTTAAACCATTTGGCCAGGAGAGCCCTTTTATGAAGGCATGTGCTCGATTTCGTCGCCAAATTTTTTTGGCCAATTTTACGCCCTCTCATTTTTAAAAGTCGATTCCACAGCAACTAATAGAGCTTTGCGATCGCAATCACTTCCAGAATGTGCAAAAGATATTCTAGTTTCATAACAGAACAGCAGGGACCTGCCAAAGTTAAACCATTTGGCCAGGTGAGCCCTTTTATGCAGACTTTTGCCATATTTCGATACCCAAAATTTTTGCGATTTTCACAGAATTTTTTTCAAAAGCCGATTCCAAAGCAACTAATAGAGCTTTGCGATCGCAATCACTTCCAGAATCTGCCCCACGAAGTCTACTTTCATGATAAAGCACGAGGGACCTGCCAAAGTTAAACCATTTGGCCAGGAGAGCCCTTTTATGAAGGCATGTGCTCGATTTCGTCGCCAAATTTTTTTGGCCAATTTTACGCCCTCTCATTTTTAAAAGTCGATTCCACAGCAACTAATAGAGCTTTGCGATCGCAATCACTTCCAGAATGTGCAACAGATATTCTAGTTTCATAACAGAACAGCAGGGACCTGCCAAAGTTAAACCATTTGGCCAGGAGAGCCCTTTTCTGCAGACTTTTGCCCGATTTCGATACCCAAAAGTTTTGCGATTTTCACAGAATTTTTTTCAAAAGCCGATTCCAAAGCAACTAATAGAGCTTTGCGATCGCAATCACTTCCAGAATCTGCCCCACGAAGTCTACTTTCATGATAAAGCACGAGGGACCTGCCAAAGTTAAACCATTTGGCCAGGAGAGCCCTTTTATGAAGGCATGTGCTCGATTTCGTCGCCAAATTTTTTTGGCCAATTTTACGCCCTCTCATTTTTAAAAGTCGATTCCACAGCAACTAATAGAGCTTTGCGATCGCAATCACTTCCAGAATGTGCAAAAGATATTCTAGTTTCATAACAGAACAGCAGGGACCTGCCAAAGTTAAACCATTTGGCCAGGAGAGCCCTTTTATGCAGACTTTTGCCATATTTCGATACCCAAAATTTTTGCGATTTGCACAGAATTTTTTTCAAAAGCCGATTCCAAAGCAACTAATAGAACTTTGCGATCGCAATCACTTCCAGAATCTGCCCCACGAAGTCTACTTTCATGATAAAGCACGAGGGACCTGCCAAAGTTAAACCATTTGGCCAGGAGAGCCCTTTTATGAAGGCATGTGCTCGATTTCGTCGCCAAATTTTTTTGGCCAATTTTACGCCCTCTCATTTTTAAAAGTCGATTCCACAGCAACTAATAGAGCTTTGCGATCGCAATCACTTCCAGAATGTGCAAAAGATATTCTAGTTTCATAACAGAACAGCAGGGACCTGCCAAAGTTAAACCATTTGGCCAGGAGAGCCCTTTTATGCAGACTTTTGCCCGATTTCGATACCCAAAATTTTTGCGATTTTCACAGAATTTTTTTCAAAAGCCGATTCCAAAGCAACTAATAGAGCTTTGCGATCGCAATCACTTCCAGAATCTGCCCCACGAAGTCTACTTTCATGATAAAGCACGAGGGACCTGCCAAAGTTAAACCATTTGGCCAGGAGAGCCCTTTTATGAAGGCATGTGCTCGATTTCGTCGCCAAATTTTTTTGGCCAATTTTACGCCCTCTCATTTTTAAAAGTCGATTCCACAGCAACTAATAGAGCTTTGCGTTCTTCAAAAGCCGATTCCAAAGCAACTAATAGAGCTTTGCGATCGCAATCACTTCCAGAATCTGCCCCACGAAGTCTACTTTCATGATAAAGCACGAGGGACCTGCCAAAGTTAAACCATTTGGCCAGGAGAGCCCTTTTATGAAGGCATGTGCTCGATTTCGTCGCCAAATATTTTTGGCCAATTTTACGCCCTCTCATTTTTAAAAGTCGATTCCACAGCAACTAATAGAGCTTTGCGATCGCAATCACTTCCAGAATGTGCAAAAGATATTCTAGTTTCATAACAGAACAGCAGGGACCTGCCAAAGTTAAACCATTTGGCCAGGAGAGCCCTTTTATGCAGACTTTTGCCCGATTTCGATACCCAAAATTTTTGCGATTTTCACAGAATTTTTTTCAAAAGCCGATTCCAAAGCAACTAATAGAGCTTTGCGATCGCAATCACTTCCAGAATCTGCCCCACGAAGTCTACTTTCATGATAAAGCACGAGGGACCTGCCAAAGTTAAACCATTTGGCCAGGAGAGCCCTTTTATGAAGGCATGTGCTCGATTTCGTCGCCAAATTTTTTTGGCCAATTTTACGCCCTCTCATTTTTAAAAGTCGATTCCACAGCAACTAATAGAGCTTTGCGTTCTTCAAAAGCCGATTCCAAAGCAACTAATAGAGCTTTGCGATCGCAATCACTTCCAGAATCTGCCCCACGAAGTCTACTTTCATGATAAAGCACGAGGGACCTGCCAAAGTTAAACCATTTGGCCAGGAGAGCCCTTTTATGAAGGCATGTGCTCGATTTCGTCGCCAAATATTTTTGGCCAATTTTACGCCCTCTCATTTTTAAAAGTCGATTCCACAGCAACTAATAGAGCTTTGCGATCGCAATCACTTCCAGAATGTGCAAAACATATTCTAGTTTCATAACAGAACAGCAGGGACCTGCCAAAGTTAAACCATTTGGCCAGGAGAGCCCTTTTATGCAGACTTTTGCCCGATTTCGATACCCAAAATTTTTGCGATTTTCACAGAATTTTTTTCAAAAGCCGATTCCAAAGCAACTAATAGAGCTTTGCGATCGCAATCACTTCCAGAATCTGCCCCACGAAGTCTACTTTCATGATAAAGCACGAGGGACCTGCCAAAGTTAAACCATTTGGCCAGGAGAGCCCTTTTATGAAGGCATGTGCTCGATTTCGTCGCCAAATTTTTTGGCCAATTTTACGCCCTCTCATTTTTAAAAGTCGATTCCACAGCAACTAATAGAGCTTTGCGATCGCAATCACTTCCAGAATGTGCAAAAGATATTCTAGTTTCATAACAGAACAGCAGGGACCTGGCAAAGTTAAACCATTTGGCCAGGAGAGCCCTTTTATGCAGACTTTTGCCATATTTCGATACCCAAAATTTTTGCGATTTTCACAGAATTTTTTTCAAAAGCCGATTCCAAAGCAACTAATAGAGCTTTGCGATCGCAATCACTTCCAGAATCTGCCCCACGAAGTCTACTTTCATGATAAAGCACGAGGGACCTGCCAAAGTTAAACCATTTGGCCAGGAGAGCCCTTTTATGAAGGCATGTGCTCGATTTCGTCGCCAAATTTTTTTGGCCAATTTTACGCCCTCTCATTTTTAAAAGTCGATTCCACAGCAACTAATAGAGCTTTGCGATCGCAATCACTTCCAGAATGTGCAAAAGATATTCTAGTTTCATAACAGAACAGCAGGGACCTGCCAAAGTTAAACCATTTGGCCAGGAGAGCCCTTTTATGCAGACTTTTGCCATATTTCGATACCCAAAATTTTTGCGATTTGCACAGAATTTTTTTCAAAAGCCGATTCCAAAGCAACTAATAGAACTTTGCGATCGCAATCACTTCCAGAATCTGCCCCACGAAGTCTACTTTCATGATAAAGCACGAGGGACCTGCCAAAGTTAAACCATTTGGCCAGGAGAGCCCTTTTATGAAGGCATGTGCTCGATTTCGTCGCCAAATTTTTTTGGCCAATTTTACGCCCTCTCATTTTTAAAAGTCGATTCCACAGCAACTAATAGAGCTTTGCGATCGCAATCACTTCCAGAATGTGCAAAAGATATTCTAGTTTCATAACAGAACAGCAGGGACCTGCCAAAGTTAAACCATTTGGCCAGGAGAGCCCTTTTATGCAGACTTTTGCCCGATTTCGATACCCAAAATTTTTGCGATTTTCACAGAATTTTTTTCAAAAGCCGATTCCAAAGCAACTAATAGAGCTTTGCGATCGCAATCACTTCCAGAATCTGCCCCACGAAGTCTACTTTCATGATAAAGCACGAGGGACCTGCCAAAGTTAAACCATTTGGCCAGGAGAGCCCTTTTATGAAGGCATGTGCTCGATTTCGTCGCCAAATTTTTTTGGCCAATTTTACGCCCTCTCATTTTTAAAAGTCGATTCCACAGCAACTAATAGAGCTTTGCGTTCTTCAAAAGCCGATTCCAAAGCAACTAATAGAGCTTTGCGATCGCAATCACTTCCAGAATCTGCCCCACGAAGTCTACTTTCATGATAAAGCACGAGGGACCTGCCAAAGTTAAACCATTTGGCCAGGAGAGCCCTTTTATGAAGGCATGTGCTCGATTTCGTCGCCAAATATTTTTGGCCAATTTTACGCCCTCTCATTTTTAAAAGTCGATTCCACAGCAACTAATAGAGCTTTGCGATCGCAATCACTTCCAGAATGTGCAAAAGATATTCTAGTTTCATAACAGAACAGCAGGGACCTGCCAAAGTTAAACCATTTGGCCAGGAGAGCCCTTTTATGCAGACTTTTGCCCGATTTCGATACCCAAAATTTTTGCGATTTTCACAGAATTTTTTTCAAAAGCCGATTCCAAAGCAACTAATAGAGCTTTGCGATCGCAATCACTTCCAGAATCTGCCCCACGAAGTCTACTTTCATGATAAAGCACGAGGGACCTGCCAAAGTTAAACCATTTGGCCAGGAGAGCCCTTTTATGAAGGCATGTGCTCGATTTCGTCGCCAAATTTTTTTGGCCAATTTTACGCCCTCTCATTTTTAAAAGTCGATTCCACAGCAACTAATAGAGCTTTGCGTTCTTCAAAAGCCGATTCCAAAGCAACTAATAGAGCTTTGCGATCGCAATCACTTCCAGAATCTGCCCCACGAAGTCTACTTTCATGATAAAGCACGAGGGACCTGCCAAAGTTAAACCATTTGGCCAGGAGAGCCCTTTTATGAAGGCATGTGCTCGATTTCGTCGCCAAATATTTTTGGCCAATTTTACGCCCTCTCATTTTTAAAAGTCGATTCCACAGCAACTAATAGAGCTTTGCGATCGCAATCACTTCCAGAATGTGCAAAACATATTCTAGTTTCATAACAGAACAGCAGGGACCTGCCAAAGTTAAACCATTTGGCCAGGAGAGCCCTTTTATGCAGACTTTTGCCCGATTTCGATACCCAAAATTTTTGCGATTTTCACAGAATTTTTTTCAAAAGCCGATTCCAAAGCAACTAATAGAGCTTTGCGATCGCAATCACTTCCAGAATCTGCCCCACGAAGTCTACTTTCATGATAAAGCACGAGGGACCTGCCAAAGTTAAACCATTTGGCCAGGAGAGCCCTTTTATGAAGGCATGTGCTCGATTTCGTCGCCAAATTTTTTGGCCAATTTTACGCCCTCTCATTTTTAAAAGTCGATTCCACAGCAACTAATAGAGCTTTGCGATCGCAATCACTTCCAGAATGTGCAAAAGATATTCTAGTTTCATAACAGAACAGCAGGGACCTGGCAAAGTTAAACCATTTGGCCAGGAGAGCCCTTTTATGCAGACTTTTGCCATATTTCGATACCCAAAATTTTTGCGATTTTCACAGAATTTTTTTCAAAAGCCGATTCCAAAGCAACTAATAGAGCTTTGCGATCGCAATCACTTCCAGAATCTGCCCCACGAAGTCTACTTTCATGATAAAGCACGAGGGACCTGCCAAAGTTAAACCATTTGGCCAGGAGAGCCCTTTTATGAAGGCATGTGCTCGATTTCGTCGCCAAATTTTTTTGGCCAATTTTACGCCCTCTCATTTTTAAAAGTCGATTCCACAGCAACTAATAGAGCTTTGCGATCGCAATCACTTCCAGAATGTGCAAAAGATATTCTAGTTTCATAACAGAACAGCAGGGACCTGCCAAAGCTAAACCATTTGGCCAGGAGAGCCCTTTTATGCAGACTTTTGCCCGATTTCGATACCCAAAATTTTTGCGATTTTCACAGAATTTTTTTCAAAAGCCGATTCCAAAGCAACTAATAGAGCTTTGCGATCGCAATCACTTCCAGAATCTGCCCCACGAAGTCTACTTTCATGATAAAGCACGAGGGACCTGCCAAAGTTAAACCATTTGGCCAGGAGAGCCCTTTTATGAAGGCATGTGCTCGATTTCGTCGCCAAATTTTTTTGGCCAATTTTACGCCCTCTCATTTTTAAAAGTCGATTCCACAGCAACTAATAGAGCTTTGCGATCGCAATCACTTCCAGAATGTGCAAAAGATATTCTAGTTTCATAACAGAACAGCAGGGACCTGCCAAAGTTAAACCATTTGGCCAGGAGAGCCCTTTTATGCAGACTTCTGCCATATTTCGATACCCAAAATTTTTGCGATTTTCACAGAATTTTTTTCAAAAGCCGATTCCAAAGCAACTAATAGAGCTTTGCGATCGCAATCACTTCCAGAATCTGCCCCACGAAGTCTACTTTCATGATAAAGCACGAGGGACCTGCCAAAGTTAAACCATTTGGCCAGGAGAGCCCTTTTATGAAGGCATGTGCTCGATTTCGTCGCCAAATTTTTTTGGCCAATTTTACGCCCTCTCATTTTTAAAAGTCGATTCCACAGCAACTAATAGAGCTTTGCGATCGCAATCACTTCCAGAATGTGCAAAAGATATTCTAGTTTCATAACAGAACAGCAGGGACCTGCCAAAGTTAAACCATTTGGCCAGGAGAGCCCTTTTATGCAGACTTTTGCCATATTTCGATACCCAAAATTTTTGCGATTTTCACAGAATTTTTTTCAAAAGCCGATTCCAAAGCAACTAATAGAGCTTTGCGATCGCAATCACTTCCAGAATCTGCCCCACGAAGTCTACTTTCATGATAAAGCACGAGGGACCTGCCAAAGTTAAACCATTTGGCCAGGAGAGCCCTTTTATGAAGGCATGTGCTCGATTTCGTCGCCAAATTTTTTTGGCCAATTTTACGCCCTCTCATTTTTAAAAGTCGATTCCACAGCAACTAATAGAGCTTTGCGATCGCAATCACTTCCAGAATGTGCAAAAGATATTCTAGTTTCATAACAGAACAGCAGGGACCTGCCAAAGTTAAACCATTTGGCCAGGAGAGCCCTTTTATGCAGACTTTTGCCCGATTTCGATACCCAAAATTTTTGCGATTTTCACAGAATTTTTTTCAAAAGCCTATTCCAAAGCAACTAATAGAGCTTTGCGATCGCAATCACTTCCAGAATCTGCCCCACGAAGTCTACTTTCATGATAAAGCACGAGGGACCTGCCAAAGTTAAACCATTTGGCCAGGAGAGCCCTTTTATGAAGGCATGTGGTCGATTTCGTCGCCAAATTTTTTTGGCCAATTTTACGCCCTCTCATTTTTAAAAGTCGATTCCACAGCAACTAATAGAGCTTTGCGATCGCAATCACTTCCAGAATGTGCAAAAGATATTCTAGTTTCATAACAGAACAGCAGGGACCTGCCAAAGTTAAACCATTTGGCCAGGAGAGCCCTTTTATGCAGACTTTTGCCCGATTTCGATACCCAAAATTTTTGCGATTTTCACAGAATTTTTTTCAAAAGCCGATTCCAAAGCAACTAATAGAGCTTTGCGATCGCAATCACTTCCAGAATCTGCCCCACGAAGTCAACTTTCATGATAAAGCACGAGGGACCTGCCAAAGTTAAACCATTTGGCCAGGAGAGCCCTTTTATGAAGGCATGTGCTCGATTTCGTCGCCAAATTTTTTTGGCCAATTTTACGCCCTCTCATTTTTAAAAGTCGATTCCACAGCAACTAATAGAGCTTTGCGATCGCAATCACTTCCAGAATGTGCAAAAGATATTCTAGTTTCATAACAGAACAGCAGGGACCTGCCAAAGTTAAACCATTTGGCCAGGAGAGCCCTTTTATGCAGACTTTTGCCATATTTCGATACCCAAAATTTTTGCGATTTTCACAGAATTTTTTTCAAAAGCCGATTCCAAAGCAACTAATAGAGCTTTGCGATCGCAATCACTTCCAGAATCTGCCCCACGAAGTCTACTTTCATGATAAAGCACGAGGGACCTGCCAAAGTTAAACCATTTGGCCAGGAGAGCCCTTTTATGAAGGCATGTGCTCGCTTTCGTCGCCAAATTTTTTTGGCCAATTTTACGCCCTCTCATTTTTAAAAGTCGATTCCACAGCAACTAATAGAGCTTTGCGATCGCTATCACTTCCAGAATGTGCAAAAGATATTCTAGTTTCATAACAGAACAGCAGGGACCTGCCAAAGTTAAACCATTTGGCCAGGAGAGCCCTTTTATGCAGACTTTTGCCCGATTTCGATACCCAAAATTTTTGCGATTTTCACAGAATTTTTTTCAAAAGCCGATTCCAAAGCAACTAATAGAGCTTTGCGATCGCAATCACTTCCAGAATCTGCCCCACGAAGTCTACTTTCATGATAAAGCACGAGGGACCTGCCAAAGTTAAACCATTTGGCCAGGAGAGCCCTTTTATGAAGGCATGTGCTCGATTTCGTCGCCAAATTTTTTTGGCCAATTTTACGCCCTCTCATTTTTAAAAGTCGATTCCACAGCAACTAATAGAGCTTTGCGATCGCAATCACTTCCAGAATGTGCAAAAGATATTCTAGTTTCATAACAGAACAGCAGGGACCTGCCAAAGTTAAACCATTTGGCCAGGAGAGCCCTTTTATGCAGACTTTTGCCATATTTCGATACCCAAAATTTTTGCGATTTTCACAGAATTTTTTTCAAAAGCCGATTCCAAAGCAACTTATAGAGCTTTGCGATCGCAATCACTTCCAGAATCTGCCCCACGAAGTCTACTTTCATGATAAAGCACAAGGGACCTGCCAAAGTTAAACCATTTGGCCAGGAGAGCCCTTTTATAAAGGCATGTGCTCGATTTCGTCGCCAAATTTTTTTGGCCAATTTTACGCCCTCTCATTTTTAAAAGTCGATTCCACAGCAACTAATAGAGCTTTGCGATCGCAATCACTTCCAGAATGTGCAAAAGATATTCTAGTTTCATAACAGAACAGCAGGGACCTGCCAAAGTTAAACCTTTGGCCAGGAGAGCCCTTTTATGCAGACTTTTGCCCGATTTCGATACCCAAAATTTTTGCGATTTTCACAGAATTTTTTTCAAAAGCCGATTCCAAAGCAACTAATAGAGCTTTGCGATCGCAATCACTTCCAGAATCTGCCCCACGAAGTCTACTTTCATGATAAAGCACGAGGGACCTGCCAAAGTTAAACCATTTGGCCAGGAGAGCCCTTTTATGAAGGCATGTGCTCGATTTCGTCGCCAAATTTTTTTGGCCAATTTTACGCCCTCTCTTTTTTAAAAGTCGATTCCACAGCAACTAATAGAGCTTTGCGATCGCAATCACTTCCAGAATGTGCAAAAGATATTCTAGTTTCATAACATAACAGCAGGGACCTGCCAAAGTTAAACCATTTGGCCAGGAGAGCCCTTTTATGCAGACTTTTGCCATATTTCGATACCCAAAATTTTTGCGATTTTCACAGAATTTTTTTCAAAAGCCGATTCCAAAGCAACTAATAGAGCTTTGCGATCGCAATCCCTTCCAGAATCTGCCCCACGAAGTCTACTTTCATGATAAAGCACGAGGGACCTGCCAAAGTTAAACCATTTGGCCAGGAGAGCCCTTTTATGAAGGCATGTGCTCGATTTCGTCGCCAAATTTTTTTGGCCAATTTTACGCCCTCTCATTTTTAAAAGTCGATTCCACAGCAACTAATAGAGCTTTGCGATCGCAATCACTTCCAGAATGTGCAAAAGATATTCTAGTTTCATAACAGAACAGCAGGGACCTGCCAAAGTTAAACCATTTGGCCAGGAGAGCCCTTTTATGCAGACTTTTGCCCGATTTCTATACCCAAAATTTTTGCGATTTTCACAGAATTTTTTTCAAAAGCCGATTCCAAAGCAACTAATAGAGCTTTGCGATCGCAATCACTTCCAGAATCTGCCCCACGAAGTCTACTTTCATGATAAAGCACGAGGGACCTGCCAAAGTTAAACCATTTGGCCAGGAGAGCCCTTTTATGAAGGCATGTGCTCGATTTCGTCGCCAAATTTTTTTGGCCAATTTTACGCCCTCTCATTTTTAAAAGTCGATTCCACAGCAACTAATAGAGCTTTGCGATCGCAATCACTTCCAGAATGTGCAAAAGATATTCTAGTTTCATAACAGAACAGCAGGGACCTGCCAAAGTTAAACCATTTGGCCAGGAGAGCCCTTTTATGCAGACTTTTGCCATATTTCGATACCCAAAATTTTTGCGATTTTCACAGAATTTTTTTCAAAAGCCGATTCCAAAGCAACTAATAGAGCTTTGCGATCGCAATCACTTCCAGAATCTGCCCCACGAAGTCTACTTTCATGATAAAGCACGAGGGACCTGCCAAAGTTAAACCATTTGGCCAGGAGAGCCCTTTTATGAAGGCATGTGCTCGCTTTCGTCGCCAAATTTTTTTGGCCAATTTTACGCCCTCTCATTTTTAAAAGTCGATTCCACAGCAACTAATAGAGCTTTGCGATCGCTATCACTTCCAGAATGTGCAAAAGATATTCTAGTTTCATAACAGAACAGCAGGGACCTGCCAAAGTTAAACCATTTGGCCAGGAGAGCCCTTTTATGCAGACTTTTGCCCGATTTCGATACCCAAAATTTTTGCGATTTTCACAGAATTTTTTTCAAAAGCCGATTCCAAAGCAACTAATAGAGCTTTGCGATCGCAATCACTTCCAGAATCTGCCCCACGAAGTCTACTTTCATGATAAAGCACGAGGGACCTGCCAAAGTTAAACCATTTGGCCAGGAGAGCCCTTTTATGAAGGCATGTGCTCGATTTCGTCGCCAAATTTTTTTGGCCAATTTTACGCCCTCTCATTTTTAAAAGTCGATTCCACAGCAACTAATAGAGCTTTGCGATCGCAATCACTTCCAGAATGTGCAAAAGATATTCTAGTTTCATAACAGAACAGCAGGGACCTGCCAAAGTTAAACCATTTGGCCAGGAGAGCCCTTTTATGCAGACTTTTGCCCGATTTCGATACCCAAAATTTTTGCGATTTTCACAGAATTTTTTTCAAAAGCCGATTCCAAAGCAACTAATAGAGCTTTGCGATCGCAATCACTTCCAGAATCTGCCCCACGAAGTCTACTTTCATGATAAAGCACGAGGGACCTGCCAAAGTTAAACCATTTGGCCAGGAGAGCCCTTTTATGAAGGCATGTGCTCGATTTCGTCGCCAAATTTTTTTGGCCAATTTTACGCCCTCTCATTTTTAAAAGTCGATTCCACAGCAACTAATAGAGCTTTGCGATCGCAATCACTTCCAGAATGTGCAAAAGATATTCTAGTTTCATAACAGAACAGCAGGGACCTGCCAAAGTTAAACCATTTGGCCAGGAGAGCCCTTTTATGCAGACTTTTGCCCGATTTCGATACCCAAAATTTTTGCGATTTTCACAGAATTTTTTTCAAAAGCCGATTCCAAAGCAACTAATAGAGCTTTGCGATCGCAATCACTTCCAGAATCTGCCCCACGAAGTCTACTTTCATGATAAAGCACGAGGGACCTGCCAAAGTTAAACCATTTGGCCAGGAGAGCCCTTTTATGAAGGCATGTGCTCGATTTCGTCGCCAAATTTTTTTGGCCAATTTTACGCCCTCTCATTTTTAAAAGTCGATTCCACAGCAACTAATAGAGCTTTGCGATCGCAATCACTTCCAGAATGTGCAAAAGATATTCTAGTTTCATAACAGAACAGCAGGGACCTGCCAAAGTTAAACCATTTGGCCAGGAGAGCCCTTTTATGCAGACTTTTGCCATATTTCGATACCCAAAATTTTTGCGATTTTCACAGAATTTTTTTCAAAAGCCGATTCCAAAGCAACTAATAGAGCTTTGCGATCGCAATCACTTCCAGAATCTGCCCCACGAAGTCTACTTTCATGATAAAGCACGAGGGACCTGCCAAAGTTAAACCATTTGGCCAGGAGAGCCCTTTTATGAAGGCATGTGCTCGATTTCGTCGCCAAATTTTTTTGGCCAATTTTACGCACTCTCATTTTTAAAAGTCGATTCCACAGCAACTAATAGAGCTTTGCGATCGCTATCACTTCCAGAATGTGCAAAAGATATTCTAGTTTCATAACAGAACAGCAGGGACCTGCCAAAGTTAAACCATTTGGCCAGGAGAGCCCTTTTATGCAGACTTTTGCCATATTTCGATACCCAAAATTTTTGCGATTTTCACAGAATTTTTTTCAAAAGCCGATTCCAAAGCAACTAATAGAGCTTTGCGATCGCAATCACTTCCAGAAACTGCCCCACGAAGTCTACTTTCATGATAAAGCACGAGGGACCTGCCAAAGTTAAACCATTTGGCCAGGAGAGCCCTTTTATGAAGGCATGTGCTCGATTTCGTCGCCAAATTTTTTTGGCCAATTTTACGCCCTCTCATTTTTAAAAGTCGATTCCACAGCAACTAATAGAGCTTTGCGATCGCAATCACTTCCAGAATGTGCAAAAGATATTCTAGTTTCATAACAGAACAGCAGGGACCTGCCAAAGTTAAACCATTTGGCCAGGAGAGCCCTTTTATGCAGACTTTTGCCCGATTTCGATACCCAAAAGTTTTGCGATTTTCACAGAATTTTTTTCAAAAGCCGATTCCAAAGCAACTAATAGAGCTTTGCGATCGCAATCACTTCCAGAATCTGCCCCACGAAGTCTACTTTCATGATAAAGCACGAGGGACCTGCCAAAGTTAAACCATTTGGCCAGGAGAGCCCTTTTATGAAGGCATGTGCTCGATTTCGTCGCCAAATTTTTTTGGCCAATTTTACGCCCTCTCATTTTTAAAAGTCGATTCCACAGCAACTAATAGAGCTTTGCGATCGCAATCACTTCCAGAATGTGCAAAAGATATTCTAGTTTCATAACAGAACAGCAGGGACCTGCCAAAGTTAAACCATTTGGCCAGGAGAGCCCTTTTATGCAGACTTTTGCCCGATTTCGATACCCAAAAGTTTTGCGATTTTCACAGAATTTTTTTCAAAAGCCGATTCCAAAGCAACTAATAGAGCTTTGCGATCGCAATCACTTCCAGAATCTGCCCCACGAAGTCTACTTTCATGATAAAGCACGAGGGACCTGCCAAAGTTAAACCATTTGGCCAGGAGAGCCCTTTTATGAAGGCATGTGCTCGATTTCGTCGCCAAATTTTTTTGGCCAATTTTACGCCCTCTCATTTTTAAAAGTCGATTCCACAGCAACTAATAGAGCTTTGCGATCGCAATCACTTCCAGAATGTGCAAAAGATATTCTAGTTTCATAACAGAACAGCAGGGACCTGCCAAAGTTAAACCATTTGGCCAGGAGAGCCCTTTTATGCAGACTTTTGCCCGATTTCGATACCCAAAATTTTTGCGATTTTCACAGAATTTTTTTCAAAAGCCGATTCCAAAGCAACTAATAGAGCTTTGCGATCGCAATCACTTCCAGAATCTGCCCCACGAAGTCTACTTTCATGATAAAGCACGAGGGACCTGCCAAAGTTAAACCATTTGGCCAGGAGAGCCCTTTTATGAAGGCATGTGCTCGATTTCGTCGCCAAATTTTTTTGGCCAATTTTACGCCCTCTCATTTTTAAAAGTCGATTCCACAGCAACTAATAGAGCTTTGCGATCGCAATCACTTCCAGAATGTGCAAAAGATATTCTAGTTTCATAACAGCACAGCAGGGACCTGCCAAAGTTAAACCATTTGGCCAGGAGAGCCCTTTTATGCAGACTTTTGCCCGATTTCGATACCCAAAATTTTTGCGATTTTCACAGAATTTTTTTCAAAAGCCGATTCCAAAGCAACTAATAGAGCTTTGCGATCGCAATCACTTCCAGAATCTTCCCCACGAAGTCTACTTTCATGATAAAGCACGAGGGACCTGCCAAAGTTAAACCATTTGGCCAGGAGAGCCCTTTTATGAAGGCATGTGCTCGATTTCGTCGCCAAATTTTTTTGGCCAATTTTACGCCCTCTCATTTTTAAAAGTCGATTCCACAGCAACTAATAGAGCTTTGCGATCGCAATCACTTCCAGAATGTGCAAAAGATATTCTAGTTTCATAACAGAACAGCAGGGACCTGCCAAAGTTAAACCATTTGGCCAGGAGAGCCCTTTTATGCAGACATTTGCCATATTTCGATACCCAAAATTTTTGCGATTTTCACAGAATTTTTTTCAAAAGCCGATTCCAAAGCAACTAATAGAGCTTTGCGATCGCAATCACTTCCAGAATCTGCCCCACGAAGTCTACTTTCATGATAAAGCACGAGGGACCTGCCAAAGTTAAACCATTTGGCCAGGAGAGCCCTTTTATGAAGGCATGTGCTCGATTTCGTCGCCAAATTTTTTTGGCCAATTTTACGCCCTCTCATTTTTAAAAGTCGATTCCACAGCAACTAATAGAGCTTTGCGATCGCTATCACTTCCAGAATGTGCAAAAGATATTCTAGTTTCATAACAGAACAGCAGGGACCTGCCAAAGTTAAACCATTTGGCCAGGAGAGCCCTTTTATGCAGACTTTTGCCATATTTCGATACCCAAAATTTTTGCGATTTTCACAGAATTTTTTTCAAAAGCCGATTTCAAAGCAACTAATAGAGCTTTGCGATCGCAATCACTTCCAGAAACTGCCCCACGAAGTCTACTTTCATGATAAAGCACGAGGGACCTGCCAAAGTTAAACAATTGGCTAGGAGAGCCCTTTTATGAAGGCATGTGCTCGATTTCGTCGCCAAATTTTTTTGGCCAATTTTACGCCCTCTCATTTTTAAAAGTCGATTCCACAGCAACTAATAGAGCTTTGCGATCGCAATCACTTCCAGAATGTGCAAAAGATATTCTAGTTTCATAACAGAACAGCAGGGACCTGCCAAAGTTAAACCATTTGGCCAGGAGAGCCCTTTTATGCAGACTTTTGCCCGATTTCGATACCCAAAAGTTTTGCGATTTTCACAGAATTTTTTTCAAAAGCCGATTCCAAAGCAACTAATAGAGCTTTGCGATCGCAATCACTTCCAGAATCTGCCCCACGAAGTCTACTTTCATGATAAAGCACGAGGGACCTGCCAAAGTTAAACCATTTGGCCAGGAGAGCCCTTTTATGAAGGCATGTGCTCGATTTCGTCGCCAAATTTTTTTGGCCAATTTTACGCCCTCTCATTTTTAAAAGTCGATTCCACAGCAACTAATAGAGCTTTGCGATCGCAATCACTTCCAGAATGTGCAAAACATATTCTAGTTTCATAACAGAACAGCAGGGACCTGCCAAAGTTAAACCATTTGGCCAGGAGAGCCCTTTTATGCAGACTTTTGCCCGATTTCGATACCCAAAATTTTTGCGATTTTCACAGAATTTTTTTCAAAAGCCGATTCCAAAGCAACTAATAGAGCTTTGCGATCGCAATCACTTCCAGAATCTGCCCCACGAAGTCTACTTTCATGATAAAGCACGAGGGACCTGCCAAAGTTAAACCATTTGGCCAGGAGAGCCCTTTTATGAAGGCATGTGCTCGATTTCGTCGCCAAATTTTTTTGGCCAATTTTACGCCCTCTCATTTTTAAAAGTCGATTCCACAGCAACTAATAGAGCTTTGCGATCGCAATCACTTCCAGAATGTGCAAAAGATATTCTAGTTTCATAACAGAACAGCAGAGACCTGCCAAAGTTAAACCATTTGGCCAGGAGAGCCCTTTTATGCAGACTTTTGCCATATTTCGATACCCAAAATTTTTGCGATTTTCACAGAATTTTTTTCAAAAGCCGATTCCAAAGCAACTAATAGAGCTTTGCGATCGCAATCACTTCCAGAATCTGCCCCACGAAGTCTACTTTCATGATAAAGCACGAGGGACCTGCCAAAGTTAAACCATTTGGCCAGGAGAGCCCTTTTATGAAGGCATGTGCTCGATTTCGTCGCCAAATTTTTTTGGCCAATTTTACGCCCTCTCATTTTTAAAAGTCGATTCCACAGCAACTAATAGAGCTTTGCGATCGCAATCACTTCCAGAATGTGCAAAAGATATTCTAGTTTCATAACAGAACAGCAGGGACCTGCCAAAGTTAAACCATTTGGCCAGGAGAGACCTTTTATGCAGACTTTTGCCATATTTCGATACCCAAAATTTTTGCGATTTTCACAGAATTTTTTTCAAAAGCCGATTCCAAAGCAACTAATAGAGCTTTGCGATCGCAATCACTTCCAGAATCTGCCCCACGAAGTCTACTTTCATGATAAAGCACGAGGGACCTGCCAAAGTTAAACCATTTGGCCAGGAGAGCCCTTTTATGAAGGCATGTGCTCGATTTCGTCGCCAAATTTTTTTGGCCAATTTTACGCCCTCTCATTTTTAAAAGTCGATTCCACAGCAACTAATAGAGCTTTGCGATCGCAATCACTTCCAGAATGTGCAAAACATATTCTAGTTTCATAACAGAACAGCAGGGACCTGCCAAAGTTAAACCATTTGGCCAGGAGAGCCCTTTTATGCAGACTTTTGCCCGATTTCGATACCCAAAATTTTTGCGATTTTCACAGAATTTTTTTCAAAAGCCGATTCCAAAGCAACTAATAGAGCTTTGCGATCGCAATCACTTCCAGAATCTGCCCCACGAAGTCTACTTTCATGATAAAGCACGAGGGACCTGCCAAAGTTAAACCATTTGGCCAGGAGAGCCCTTTTATGAAGGCATGTGCTCGATTTCGTCGCCAAATTTTTTTGGCCAATTTTACGCCCTCTCATTTTTAAAAGTCGATTCCACAGCAACTAATAGAGCTTTGCGATCGCAATCACTTCCAGAATGTGCAAAAGATATTCTAGTTTCATAACAGAACAGCAGGGACCTGCCAAAGTTAAACCATTTGGCCAGGAGAGACCTTTTATGCAGACTTTTGCCATATTTCGATACCCAAAATTTTTGCGATTTTCACAGAATTTTTTTCAAAAGCCGATTCCAAAGCAACTAATAGAGCTTTGCGATCGCAATCACTTCCAGAATCTGCCCCACGAAGTCTACTTTCATGATAAAGCACGAGGGACCTGCCAAAGTTAAACCATTTGGCCAGGAGAGCCCTTTTATGAAGGCATGTGCTCGATTTCGTCGCCAAATTTTTTTGGCCAATTTTACGCCCTCTCATTTTTAAAAGTCGATTCCACAGCAACTAATAGAGCTTTGCGATCGCAATCACTTCCAGAATGTGCAAAACATATTCTAGTTTCATAACAGAACAGCAGGGACCTGCCAAAGTTAAACCATTTGGCCAGGAGAGCCCTTTTATGCAGACTTTTGCCCGATTTCGATACCCAAAATTTTTGCGATTTTCACAGAATTTTTTTCAAAAGCCGATTCCAAAGCAACTAATAGAGCTTTGCGATCGCAATCACTTCCAGAATCTGCCCCACGAAGTCTACTTTCATGATAAAGCACGAGGGACCTGCCAAAGTTAAACCATTTCGCCAGGAGAGCCCTTTTATGAAGGCATGTGCTCGATTTCGTCGCCAAATTTTTTTGGCCAATTTTACGCCCTCTCATTTTTAAAAGTCGATTCCACAGCAACTAATAGAGCTTTGCGATCGCAATCACTTCCAGAATGTGCAAAAGATATTCTAGTTTCATAACAGAACAGCAGGGACCTGCCAAAGTTAAACCATTTGGCCAGGAGAGCCCTTTTATGCAGACTTTTGCCATATTTCGATACCCAAAATTTTTGCGATTTTCACAGAATTTTTTTCAAAAGCCGATTCCAAAGCAACAAATAGAGCTTTGCGATCGCAATCACTTCCAGAATCTGCCCCACGAAGTCTACTTTCATGATAAAGCACGAGGGACCTGCCAAAGTTAAACCATTTGGCCAGGAGAGCCCTTTTATGAAGGCATGTGCTCGATTTCGTCGCCAAATTTTTTTGGCCAATTTTACGCCCTCTCATTTTTAAAAGTCGATTCCACAGCAACTAATAGAGCTTTGCGATCGCAATCACTTCCAGAATGTGCAAAAGATATTCTAGTTTCATAACAGAACAGCAGGGACCTGCCAAAGTTAAACCATTTGGCCAGGAGAGCCCTTTTATGCAGACTTTTGCCCGATTTCGATACCCAAAATTTTTGCGATTTTCACAGAATTTTTTTCAAAAGCCGATTCCAAAGCAACTAATAGAGCTTTGCGATCGCAATCACTTCCAGAATCTGCCCCACGAAGTCTACGTTCATGATAAAGCACGAGGGACCTGCCAAAGTTAAACCATTTGGCCAGGAGAGCCCTTTTATGAAGGCATGTGCTCGATTTCGTCGCCAAATTTTTTTGGCTAATTTTACGCCCTCTCATTTTTAAAAGTCGATTCCACAGCAACTAATAGAGCTTTGCGATCGCAATCACTTCCAGAGTGTGCAAAAGATACTCTAGTTTCATAACAGAACAGCAGGGACCTGCCAAAGTTAAACCATTTGGCCAGGAGAGCCCTTTTATGCAGACTTTTGCCATATTTCGATACCCAAAATTTTTGCGATTTTCACAGAATTTTTTTCAAAAGCCGATTCCAAAGCAACTAATAGAGCTTTGCGATCGCAATCACTTCCAGAATCTGCCCCACGAAGTCTACTTTCATGATAAAGCACGAGGGACCTGCCAAAGTTAAACCATTTGGCCAGGAGAGCCCTTTTATGAAGGCATGTGCTCGATTTCGTCGCCAAATTTTTTTGGCTAATTTTACGCCCTATCATTTTTAAAAGTCGATTCCACAGCAACTAATAGAGCTTTGCGATCGCAATCACTTCCAGAATGTGCAAAAGATATTCTAGTTTCATAACAGAACAGCAGGGACCTGCCAAAGTTAAACCATTTGGCCAGGAGAGCCCTTTTATGCAGACTTTTGCCCGATTTCGATACCCAAAATTTTTGCGATTTTCACAGAATTTTTTTCAAAAGCCGATTCCAAAGCAACTAATAGAGCTTTGCGATCGCAATCACTTCCAGAATCTGCCCCACGAAGTCTACTTTCATGATAAAGCACGAGGGACCTGCCAAAGTTAAACCATTTGGCCAGGAGAGCCCTTTTATGAAGGCATGTGCTCGATTTCGTCGCCAAATTTTTTTGGCCAATTTTACGCGCTCTCATTTTTAAAAGTCGATTCCACAGCAACTAATAGAGCTTTGCGATCGCAATCACTTCCAGAATGTGCAAAAGATATTCTAGTTTCATAACAGAACAGCAGGGACCTGCCAAAGTTAAACCATTTGGCCAGGAGAGCCCTTTTATGAAGGCATGTGCTCGATTTCGTCGCCAAATTTTTTTGGCCAATTTTACGCCCTCTCATTTTTAAAAGTCGATTCCACAGCAACTAATAGAGCTTTGCGATCGCAATCACTTCCAGAATGTGCAAAAGATATTCTAGTTTCATAACAGAACAGCAGGGACCTGCCAAAGTTAAACCATTTGGCCAGGAGAGCCATTTTATGCAGACTTTTGCCCGATTTCTATACCCAAAATTTTTGCGATTTTCACAGAATTTTTTTCAAAAGCCGATTCCAAAGCAACTAATAGAGCTTTGCGATCGCAATCACTTCCAGAATCTGCCCCACGAAGTCTACTTTCATGATAAAGCACGAGGGACCTGCCAAAGTTAAACCATTTGGCCAGGAGAGCCCTTTTATGAAGGCATGTGCTCGATTTCGTCGCCAAATTTTTTTGGCCAATTTTACGCCCTCTCATTTTTAAAAGTCGATTCCACAGCAACTAATAGAGCTTTGCGATCGCAATCACTTCCAGAATGTGCAAAAGATATTCTAGTTTCATAACAGAACAGCAGGGACCTGCCAAAGTTAAACCATTTGGCCAGGAGAGCCCTTTTATGCAGACTTTTGCCATATTTCGATACCCAAAATTTTTGCGATTTTCACAGAATTTTTTTCAAAAGCCGATTCCAAAGCAACTAATAGAGCTTTGCGATCGCAATCACTTCCAGAATCTGCCCCACGAAGTCTACTTTCATGATAAAGCACGAGGGACCTGCCAAAGTTAAACCATTTGGCCAGGAGAGCCCTTTTATGAAGGCATGTGCTCGCTTTCGTCGCCAAATTTTTTTGGCCAATTTTACGCCCTCTCATTTTTAAAAGTCGATTCCACAGCAACTAATAGAGCTTTGCGATCGCTATCACTTCCAGAATGTGCAAAAGATATTCTAGTTTCATAACAGAACAGCAGGGACCTGCCAAAGTTAAACCATTTGGCCAGGAGAGCCCTTTTATGCAGACTTTTGCCCGATTTCGATACCCAAAATTTTTGCGATTTTCACAGAATTTTTTTCAAAAGCCGATTCCAAAGCAACTAATAGAGCTTTGCGATCGCAATCACTTCCAGAATCTGCCCCACGAAGTCTACTTTCATGATAAAGCACGAGGGACCTGCCAAAGTTAAACCATTTGGCCAGGAGAGCCCTTTTATGAAGGCATGTGCTCGATTTCGTCGCCAAATTTTTTTGGCCAATTTTACGCCCTCTCATTTTTAAAAGTCGATTCCACAGCAACTAATAGAGCTTTGCGATCGCAATCACTTCCAGAATGTGCAAAAGATATTCTAGTTTCATAACAGAACAGCAGGGACCTGCCAAAGTTAAACCATTTGGCCAGGAGAGCCCTTTTATGCAGACTTTTGCCCGATTTCGATACCCAAAATTTTTGCGATTTTCACAGAATTTTTTTCAAAAGCCGATTCCAAAGCAACTAATAGAGCTTTGCGATCGCAATCACTTCCAGAATCTGCCCCACGAAGTCTACTTTCATGATAAAGCACGAGGGACCTGCCAAAGTTAAACCATTTGGCCAGGAGAGCCCTTTTATGAAGGCATGTGCTCGATTTCGTCGCCAAATTTTTTTGGCCAATTTTACGCCCTCTCATTTTTAAAAGTCGATTCCACAGCAACTAATAGAGCTTTGCGATCGCAATCACTTCCAGAATGTGCAAAAGATATTCTAGTTTCATAACAGAACAGCAGGGACCTGCCAAAGTTAAACCATTTGGCCAGGAGAGCCCTTTTATGCAGACTTTTGCCCGATTTCGATACCCAAAATTTTTGCGATTTTCACAGAATTTTTTTCAAAAGCCGATTCCAAAGCAACTAATAGAGCTTTGCGATCGCAATCACTTCCAGAATCTGCCCCACGAAGTCTACTTTCATGATAAAGCACGAGGGACCTGCCAAAGTTAAACCATTTGGCCAGGAGAGCCCTTTTATGAAGGCATGTGCTCGATTTCGTCGCCAAATTTTTTTGGCCAATTTTACGCCCTCTCATTTTTAAAAGTCGATTCCACAGCAACTAATAGAGCTTTGCGATCGCAATCACTTCCAGAATGTGCAAAAGATATTCTAGTTTCATAACAGAACAGCAGGGACCTGCCAAAGTTAAACCATTTGGCCAGGAGAGCCCTTTTATGCAGACTTTTGCCATATTTCGATACCCAAAATTTTTGCGATTTTCACAGAATTTTTTTCAAAAGCCGA